>WSXT02022802.1:0-14068 GCA_011762715.2 Neuroterus valhalla | reverse complement strand
GGAATCAACCGCTACCCAGTCAAAACCTGCAGCTACATCCAACTTCATTATGGCCTCCCGCTCGGCTCTATTCAGGAGGAGTAAAAAAATGACCTAGGCGTTTCTCACGAACCCACCCAAACACTAGCCGCGCTCGAAATGGATTAGGTTTCGTGATTCCGCCCGAGTTGAGAATCACCGGGTAGCTGCTGTCATCAGTATGTCTGTCTGTTCGTACGAGAACATTTGAAAAAACTTATCATTTTGAATGGCCTTTAGTACACTCTTCAAGAGTCATTAGCAATTTTTTGCGAGATTTGAAAATTTCAAGCACAGCGTTGTGTAGTGCTTGATAAGTTTAACAATTTATCCAAAAGATTTTTTTCGATGAAAAAAGTGGTCAGAGTTGTGGCATTTTCAAAATTCAAGAATACAAAAGAAAATGTTCACACAGCCCGGCCATCGAGTACCCCTTTCCACATCGCGATCACCGCATGAACGCAACCAAGGTGGTCAGAGAGGGGATTGACGAGTGACAGTTATATACACCGTTGCTCACGCGTTGGGCACCTCTGTTATAAAGGAATGTCTTTACGAGAAAAACGTTCTTCTTTGGTAACTGTACAAGATTATCATAACAATTTTTTGAATTTACTTGAAAAATCAAAAATTCAAATTTCGGTCGCACAAAAAATAATGACAAATAGAGAATTCATTCCACTGATGAGACTGTGGAGGGCATGGAAAAATACAATAAAACAAAAAAATTTGCAACCAAAAAAGATCTACGAATTCGGCGAGCGTTACTTTTCGATAGGATGAATAATTTTTGTTTTATCCATAAAAACAAGATAGAAAATGAAGAAATTGCATTTTGGACAAACGGCAGAAGCTAGGATAATAACGAACGGACGAGAATCATTTGCAAAAAAGATCCACAAACTTGTACCTAATCGTTTTCCAATAGAAAGCGTAGTATCTATTTTAATCGTAAAAATTCAAATAAAAAATAAAGAAATCGAATTTCTTGAAAAACGACACAACTTATGAAAGAAATGATGCAGCAGAAGTTCTCTACCCATAAATGAGCTACTTATCGACAGGTGTAGTTCCTATTTTATTCATATAAATGATTGTAAAAATACACGACTAAATTTGCTGAGAAACAAAACAAGGTACGACAATATGATGCTTGATGTTCAGCAGCTTTAACATTTTCAATGTGCAATAGTAGATCCTCATTTCATGAAAAAATTTCCAGACCCTTGCCGTATAAGGCTAACTAAATTTTATATTGTCAATCCCAAACTGCATTAGTGACGCGTTTTGTCCAGCCTATCCAATCTTCTTGTTTACTTGATGCACGGGTTTATTAGTCCTTGCATTAATCGTTTGTTTGGACTTTCGATTCGAATCAGCCAGAGCTCTCACCGCATCATAAACTGAAAAAGAGATAGTCCAGAGGTCGGATGCTCTGAGACATCCTCACGAAGGGTAGCATCTATTTCTGCCAGATTATGAGGTATAGGAGGGACCTGGATGTAAATTTTTCTCCTCATCCAAAAGTCGTCATCGTCTCTTTGGGAATGCCTTGTTCCAGCAGTTTGTCTTAATGTCACTTCCTGATTTTCGTCTGCATCTTGCTATTGCAGTAGTTGAAGAAGCTTTCGCGCTCATCTCTTATTCGCAAAGGTCCATGGCACGGTTTCCTAACACTCGCGCGCTATGTACCCTCTCTAATTTTAGACAAGCAGGTCATCATCAAGTCGATTCGTCATAAAAGGGCATTGATTGTTTCTCCAGTTGCTCTGCGCAACTCGATCATCCTGAACCGCATCTACAACTGGATTTGAGCCTGAATTTCTATAGTTGTTCCCACGAGTAGCTAAGAAATGTATTGCTAACCCTCGCACAGCCCCGCATGCAAGGGTGAGGCTGCGTACTCTACGAGGTCTCGTATACCCATGTTCCATCTTGTCTTGGTGACGTGAAAATATGTTTCAAGGATTTGATCAGTGTTATCGATCGGTGCGGTTGATTCCTTGGTTTGCGTATGGTAAGCAGCGTATTCTGTTGTAACTGATGAGGATTATTGAACCGTTTCGTAACTCAGTTCAGAGAGCACTCGTCTGAATAACGAGAGGTCTTGGTTTCGTATCTCAGCGAAGTAGGAAAGGCGGTACTTTTAATACAGAAAGTTGTATTCAAATTCTTGATAACATAAATCTCGATCTTGTCTTAAAATAGCACATCAAAATTGATTTTTCCAATTGTGCGTGACATCACAATGGAATGCTGAATAAGAACTCCATGTCATTCATTCATAAGAACACAAGCTTCATTTCAACCCTGAAGGAGTGAACTGCAAAGTTCATGAATCGTCGGCAATATTTGAAAATTCGCATTCATGATTGAAACACGGAACAGCTCTTACTCTTTTCCTCCACACTGCAATGAATTTCCGCGAAGGTTCACAGATTTCCATAAGTTCCCAGAAATCATCCTTAATCTTCTTTCCTGATTCCAATGCATTTCAAATCTTCTTCAACTTCCTTTATTTCCCTTAAACGTCTAAAACTTTATATAACTTTTGAAAAATTTCAGAAGCCACTATCATTCTGCAGTAAGTGATATGAGTGAAACATATTCGGAATCTTTTCATTTTTTCCACTCCAAAAGCATGGCATTTCCCTATAAATTTCTGAGATCACAGAAGTTATAAATATTGAAGGGTAAATACAGCGGTAGTTTTTCAAATTGAACTTTTTCTATTTTTCAACATCAATGCATAAAAAATATGTCATTAGAACATAAAATACATGGAATTCAACTGTATTATTATCGAATCGCTAGTTGCAAAATGGAAAGATCTTATAACCCTTGTTCGACCTGCGTGTGGATGAGAGATTCTAGGCTCACTGAAATTGAGCACCGTGAAAAGATATAAGGAAATTGTAATAAATAATGCCAGGATTGAGCTTCACCATACCAAGAAATCTAGTTATAGGCAGATTTGAGAGCTTCAAGTATGAACATTCGATTCAACAATTGTACAATACAAGATTCGAAAGTGACAATATCTTTGTTTATTAATTTGAATGATGACAGAACCATGGAAGATAATCTTAAAATGGAAATTATCAAGAGGGGAGACTCGTTAAGAGGGTCAAAAAAATTTATTTTTTGAAAATAGTCTCAATCATTAGAATACATATCTTATAATAAACCCACAAAGTTTCATATCAAAATTCGAAATATTTCCGAAGTAGCAGCCTCTGAGTCGCCACGCCTAGACTAGGCAAATAAGCGCGCTGGGGATTATGCGGCGTTCTCTAGCCGGCTAGACTCACAAATAAGATAAGTTTCGCGTTATTTTGACTTCGGGTACTTCGAGGAGGCTGCAGAAATTCTATGAGGACCGGGAATAACTGATTAACCTGTACAATCGGTGAGTTTTGGAAATGCCTGCTTCTTAGTCAAAAAACTAACTTTGAAAATAATTTTCTCGAAACAGTATTTTTGAAAACTGCGGGCGTGATAAAAACAATAATTCTTGACGGATTTCTACGAACAGGGACTTTTTCGAAAGCCTATCAATTAGGCTTCTATTTGGACCGCTTTTGGACCATATGATATAATTATTTGAGAGAGAAAATTTTTTTTTTTGTCAGCATTTATCTTCTAGATTGTACCTGTAGGGTTACTTCATCGATCTTTGTATTATATCGATATACACGGCAGTTTTTGTTTTTCCTCATGTAAGGTGTCCTATACGAATCTCCGCCCTTAAATAAAAACCATCCTGTGAAAGAAAATACCACTTTCCATTCTCCGCTAGGATTGGATTCCAGGGCCCGTCGTTATCCAAAAGGATGCATTAACTACTGAACTACAAAGAAGTCATTCGGTTTACTTCTCACAGAAAGTAAACGCTTTCCAGCTACACATTTATACACAAAAATAGAATTTGCTTGCAAGATTCTGATTTTCGTTATCTTGATTTGTTATAGCGAGAGACCCTGCTTACCATCTGCAAACGGGAAATCTGTTCCACCGACCGAATCAACTTGTTTAATCTTCGAAATATATTTTACGTTATTCGTACATGATTCAATTTTTCCCAATCAAAAATCAATTACAACTCTCTTGTGAAGAAGGACCTCTTTCTATGTACCGCTGAAGGTCGAAATCCTGAAACCCGTTTCTTTCACAGAAAAGTTGTATTTAATTTCCTAATTGTAAAAACTTCCATCTTGTCCTAATAACGTAAGTATGTTCCGAAGATTTGATTAGTTAAATCGGTCAGTGGAGCAGATTTCTAGTTCGCGGATGGGGAACATTGGGAGACAGTTCTGCAATTCGAATCATATCATGATGTATATATCTCTCGTGAACTGTACGTGATACGCTTCAACAGAAAGAATTTCAGGCTTCACTGTCCGAGAAAAACCGTATATATTTCAAGATATATACGTTGTTACATATGAATATGTAATGCCGTACGGAGGAAACAGCTAAAGCGTCCCAAAGCAGATTTTGCAGGATGAGTTAAGGGTCCAATGGACAATCAGAAAATCGAATTTTCAGGTGCTCAGTCTGGTTATTCCATGCAGCGTCACATATATGCATGTCGATGAATAAACCATTATTCTCTATGTTTTTGGAAGGGTTTAGTTTTGTGAAGGTTTTGTGATAATATGGCCTCATGTATCCTAACAACGAATCAACTATAGGGCTGACTGTGACTAACCAGAATATGTCAGTAACGGCCAAATGAGTTGGATACTGCTACTTTAGGATACTTGGGTCGAGGTAGATAAAATTTAAAGATCTATAAACTATCACTTTGATTGACTGTAAACTGAGAAGGTCTAGCATTGATTCAAACATTCGGGTCCGGATGTATTTATACAACGAATCAAGATACTTGCCAGAAAACGAAGCTCCTGTTAATTATTCTCTTTACTCATATTTATTCCTGGTCTCTCTTATCTGTATTTCATGTTCGACTTGAGGCGATGATGGGGGTGAATGGCCACCAACACAATCAGACAGGTTAGGCGCTGGTCCAGAAAAAGGCAGAGTCGTCGTCGAGATGCTGAGGTATTCCGGATAATTAGGTGGATAAGATATCCGCCTGTTTGAGAATATCAGGAATGATTATCCACTCAAGAATTCGCTTCGGTTTCATTTGAGACATTGTATTTCGTGGCATTCGAACATAACTTAGAGAGGGGCATAGCGATGGCCTCTGTCAGCACGCATGCACAGCTCCGGTTAGCCGTCCCTGCTACCTCATTTGTCATGGTACGGGGTAGGTACTTCTTGCGGAAAGCAGCAAACGACCGCCATGATGAGCACTCGTTGTCCAGCGTTCAAGATGGAATAGTAAGGAATCGTAAGGCCAAGAGATTTAACAACTAGAGACATTAAAAGAGAGTTAAGGTAGTCATGCCTGGACGAGGCTCAATGCGAGGCCAGAGGGAATAAGCAGGTGGGTGTCTTTTCTGTACCTGTTGATCGTGACTAGTAATTTCTTGTGTGAAAAATTGCCCAAATAGTAGGCAAGCATGATGGGCATCGAAAATTGCTTCGGCCTGTTCTGTAATAATTATTGCTCCAGAGTCAGTGAATTGTAACATAACTTTACAAGGGCTTAGTCCACCTGGACTGGAGTAGCTTTCTTCGAATAAAACTCGTAATTGTTCGCAGAGAAAATCAAATTGGTCGCAGGGACGCCGCGAGCGTAACGACTTGGAAGATGGCGGTATTCTGGCCGCTCAGCACCGGCCAGTAGGCTGTAGCTAATGGCCGCGTTTCAGAGTTTCACCTTGTAGACTTCATGCCGTAAGGCTTGTGGGTTGCGAAATCACAGCTTGAGGTTGACCCCAGTGTTACTTCTTGCCCTGCTAGTTGAAGTACAATGCTGAATCCTCTCAAAGACAGTGATAAAACAAGGAGTAGTTGGAATGTGAAAAATACTAATAAATCCTTTTCATTTACAATCTATTCATGTAATAAATCTACAGAGTCTAAAATATTCATCCCGCTCTGACATAAATCGATGGAATAATACAGATCGAATACAATTATAACATGACATAACGTATACGTAAATTCATTCAGCTTTCATTTTCTTGATATCCTTAAATCTTTTGTTTATTCTAGATGAAGAAGAACAAAGTTACTTGTTTCTGGCAATATTCAACTTCAAGATATTAATCTAAGTTTGATGCTTAATTCCAACTGTGAGTTATTCTATACTTGCTACTGAATGGTAATTTTTTAACCTTGCAACAACGATTTCAACAATAAAGACAATTCCAGAGGTTAAAAATCCAACGATGAGTTCAGTTACAAGAATTAGCAAAAGTTTATTGGTACTGACTACCAAATCCTTCAATGCTTCATCTTTATTTTCTGTGAGAGTCATCATCGACACATTGTCGCTATTCCACTTCTCGTAAAGTCCAAATGCCTTTAGTCTCAAGAGAAGATTATTGAATCGCTCAAAGTAAGGAGAACCTGGTTCTAGATAGAATCCTTCTGTTGACGTGACGAAAGGTTCTTCAACTGTTGCAGCTAAAGCAATTCCATTCGAACTCATAAAGAGAGAACGATACCAATCCGATTGCGTTTTCAACATGGCACAACTTATGTTCTTCTCTTCGATTGCATGAAGAATGCATTCCTCTGGGTTAGGAAATAGATTCTGCGATTTCTTCACTAAGTTCGAATTTCGCATATCCGCACTCATCCAATAAATGAACACAGGATCGATTTCAAGTATAAGGCCTGACCTATCCAATTCATCCAATGTTGCAAGTTGCTCCTCTGGGACCGGTGGTAAGTTGATGCTGGTAAGCATTGCGTAAATCTTTGAAGAGTATACGAAACCAACAATAACCATATAGGCGAATATGATTCTAACCTTCCACTTCGAAGGTTCTTGAGTAACTGTCAAACCCAATATGACTTGCATCGTAAAAGACAAATTCCAGTCATTACTGTAGTATTTTAACGCGTACATTAGCAGCCAAAGCATCGAAAAAAAGGAGATTACGTGGGCAATTGAGTATATGAAACTTGATTGACCAAAATCTACCCGATTTTCCTTTTTTGGGAACAAAACGATGAAATTACCTAATCCGGTTATCAAATGCATGTGGAGAGAATCTTTGTCAACCCTAAGCAACAATGACCGAATAAGAGCGATTTCAAGTTTGTTATCAAGTAACTGATGAATGAAATAAACTCCAGGTGCCTTTTCGTTTTTGCCTGTTTCAAACTTCACAGTGAAGTTCATCCCCATGGCAAAAGCATCCAGCAAAGATACGTCACTTCCGGAATAGTTCACTGGGTAACCAGATGCGTTGTATTTCATATAAACATTGGGGGGAACATGAATCACACCGATATTCAGCTGATAACGACTCATATTTCGAAGTTTGTCTGGGAAAAGTGCTTCTCCTGATGAGTACTTTTTTGAAGAGAAAGCATTTTCAAATGGATTGAAGTACTGCACCTTGGCGGATATTCCAACAATTTCGAGAATACTGACATCTAGAAATTGATTGTTCCAAGCAAATCGGAGTAATTGTTGCTTTATGAGATTCAGCTTCTTTTGTGCATCAGAGAATTGAAGAACAAGACACTTTGGTCGGAAGCGACCCTCAAGCAAGATCCCTAATACTTTTATAATTTCTCGTGCAATATTCAAGTTGTTTTCGATAGAATCGATTATGACAAAAAACATAGTTGTTGGAAAATTGAAAGCTGAAAACTGCCCTAACTTACTAATGTCTTTCCCGACAGTTTTATTTTGCACAAAAAACTGGGAACTTGGTTTAACACGCTTGATTCCCCGGAGAATTATTTCGACTGTCTCTTCCTTCCGGAACAGATCTTCATTGATGATCAGTATGATTTGACATGCAAAGGAATCTTCTTTAAGATACTTTATTAGGCCTTCGAACCAAATTGGTCGATTCGTATATCCTTTGCTTCCGGAAAATTGGCACATTAGAATTGAAACAAAAAAATTAATCAGGTAACTCATAAACATTCTGGATGATAAGAATATGCAAGAATATAATGTTCAAAGAATGCTCAAACGTCTTCCACTCTCGCAGTGTTATTTTCAACTGCGATTAAGTGTTTTGCTCGTTTGGTTTGTCCAAGCAAGAATATTAGGAAAAATCGATTTCATTGTAAAAAAGTTGCAAATGTATTGTAAATGTATTGTAAATGTTTTTGTTATTGTTGTGAAACCTAAAAAGCATTTGAATAATAGTTGGTCTGAGTTCACTTTTTAATCTATTGTCCCTGACATAGAATCGTATTTTCCAGTCCTGGACAAGAGTTTACTGGTCATGTGTGCAACAGCATAGATGAATGCAAAGTGTTTTCAAATATTATAAAAAAAGGGTCAATATATTCGGACGAATGCGTATTAGAGTTGGCTAAATGTAGCTGATTTAGCTAAAACTAATGGCTGAAAATAAAATGCCTATATTGTCCAAGCTTTTAATCGTCAGTTCAACAAATTTTGTTTGTAAAATCTGTCATGACCTGAGGAACATTATGCATTCTATTTTTATACGCAGCTTCTTTTTTTGATGGCTCCAACCATTAAGATTTTATAGTAGACGGTTGTTTTACGAACTATAGACAGACCTACAGAAATACAGAAATTATCATATGAATTCTTCCTGACTCAGGGTGTTTCAGAACTTCAAGAACTGTCAAAAACCAGATAGGTCCAAATTCGGAATAATCTATCGCCTTTCACTTATGGAAAATGAGTTATGCAATAAAGCTTCCTGAACATAAAAATTTATTTATCTGGAGTAGAAAAAATAAAGTATACCTCTTACTCTTCCTAAACATGATGTTTTTCCTTTATTAGTGAACTTATTATCAGAAGCAAGTTCTTTGCTTTTTATTCTTGTCTCTTGAAATAGCGTACCGTGATCAATAGTATTGAGTTTCGAATAGACCTTGTGTGACAGCAAAGCCTTGTAAATAAGTTACCAGGCAGAGTATGTGTCGATTTCACATAATTGCTTTACAAATTCACACGATCGATACAGTATTATCAGGGTCTCATTCTCATTAGAGAATTTTTCTATTTCTTTCTTGATATATGGTTTTTGTTCGACTATTTCCATTGCGATTCTTTCAAATTGGAAAAACTGTGATCAACAAATTGGTAGCTTCCAACAACTTATTAATTTTTTTACCAATTACTTTGCTTTATAATTATTTATACTCATAATTTAAGATTATGACAGATTGTTCACTCATTACTATTGAGCAAATCTTGCATCCGTATGAGAATTTTTCTCCCAACAAATTAGAAAATAAGGAAACTTATTAAGGAAACTTAATTCGTATCAACATGTGGATCGAAACGGTGTGGAAATGAAAATTTATTGTTTACACTTGATTCACAGTTACGAATAGATTCACGACTTTTTAGATATTTGATGCCATTGCCTGAAATGTTTTGATTGAATTTTGTTGAATAAAATATCTCAAAGAATAACTATGACACCTGCTCTCGATTCTATTCCTACACAAGCTTCTTCAAAAGACTTACGATATTTAATTAATTTGATTTTTTTTTGGTTATCATAAATTCAGCGCTCCGAATGGTATCAAGTTCGATATCCAGATAACACGGATAAAGTCTATATAGGTCCTTCCGCCCAGCGCAGGATGTGAAGATTTTCTAGTTTTTTTTTTTTCAACGGCCAGTGCCCAATTGATTTCGGCAACGAAAATTTCCACAAAAAACAAGAAGAGGGAAGCTGCAAATCCAAAAGGAAGTTCGTTAACGCTAAAAGGAAAAGTTTAATGTCACCGATTACCAATTACAGAAAAACTGTGGACAAGCTGCTGTCACATGTCCATGTGACACTTTTGCAATACCAAGTGTGAAGATAACTGATCGATCATTAGTTTCGTGCGAATTCTTTCCCAAGTTGGACAATCAGCTTCACAATACGATCACGCGGCTTTCTCTTTGTTGGACTGCTGCTCGCCCACGTGGGATCACTGTGCGTCCAATGGCGAGTAGCAGCTGTACCAAAAGTTGAGTAGCGCTATATAACTAACGCCGCTGCGGCAGCCAACTGAAAATTTTCCAGTAATGTCATCTTACGATTCATCGTTTATCTTTTTAGGTGACATTACGTTATTATTTTCTTTCTCGGAGACTGCAAGTGCCATCAATCGCAAAAGAAGGCTTTAAATTTGCGCAACGTATGAAAACATGCTGCCGAATAGAATCCTTCTGGCGATTCGATAAAAGGTTCTTCCATTGTCGCAGATACAGCAGTATCATCCGCACTCTTGCCATGCGAATCAAACCAATTGAATTGGGTTTTCGAAACGACAAAACTTACATTGTAATAAAATAAGGTGAAGAACACAGTCCTCTGTGTTGAAAATAAGGCTCTAATGTTCCTTCGTCATGCTTATACTTTGGATTTTCTTTATAATTCCATTAGTGATTACTGAATGATCACCAGTGCGAGGAAGAACAGATTCATCCGATTCAACTAATATATTCAGTTTTAGTTCTAACTATGGTCGCAGATTGATGCTCGTGGGAAGATCATAAATCCTGACGGAGTATACTAAACTCAGATCATTACAGAAGATGCTGCAATTAGGGATGGTGCGTATAGAAAATCCAATCCGTCGAAATTGGCCCGATTCTTCATTTTTCGTGATAAAGCTTCCAAATTTTCTGATCCTGTTACACAGTCTTCAATAAATAAATCTTTATTAGTGTTTCACATCATTGTTCCAAATAGCCTGATTTGAATTTCTTTGAAACATTTCCTACATGAAAAAGACTGTTGTAAACTTCCTATTGAAGCCTGTGCTGAATTTGTCAATAAACTTCATTTCTACTGTGGATGCACAGAGCAACAATATGTCTCCTCCTAAAAGAACTCTAACGGCAAAATAACTGACTAGATAACCGGGGTTGTTGCAGTCTACATTACATTTGAGGGTTAAGGGAGAACTCAGGCTCCCAGATAATAATTATTTGTGTTTTGAACTTCTTCTGAGAATGGTGCAGTTCAAGCTGTTCCAAATAAACTCTTCCTTATTGGTTCGAGTAGCGTTTGTCCATCAGAGGATTGAAAACGAGATACTTCAGCTCAGGGGCGTCCAACGCAAGGTTGGCGCGCTTCTCCTTATTTTCCCTTCTTTGAGCGCTTCATCGAGAATTCTCTCCTCGTTTTACCACGGGTTTAGTCTGACTACGCTTGACCACGCCTACTTGCGCGCTCTGTTCACACAGCCCGGCCGCCGAGGACCTAGACAGCCTCGAGGTAAAGAGTTGCGAACTTGCTCCGCGCTGATTGGTCGAGGTGAATCGCGGACATCTTGAACTCATACTACAGAGCCCCGTTTGCCTCAAGCAGAAAAGTGGGAGAACCAGCTCAGAGCGTTGCTTAAGCGTTGGACACCTCTGCTTTATCCGAAACTGACCTTTTTATAAGTTGCAAAGGCTACATAGGCTGCGGCCAAGGGTGGCAAAATTTCGGTAGCGGCAGAATTGCCGCGAAATTAATTTTCAGAAATATTTGACAGATATCATTGCCGAAATGTTCGGAATCGCGACATTTAATTGTTCTAACAGTATAGCAATTGAATGTTTGTGATTTTTCCCATAAACTGATGAGATCTAGAGCGAAGTGTAGTGATTTGAGAATTTACAAATCAATAGAGTACTAGTCAAAAGTTGCTAGGAGAAGTGATAGGAATGTAGTAGTCAATGTAAGTAAAACTAAAGAATCCTTTCAATTAACAATCTGGTAACATATTTATGTCAATGTATAAGAAAACTTTTGCAGCTGTGATGGAGAGATGAGATCAAGTACGTTCATTTTTATCGATATATGGATTTCCTTACACATGAGTTTGTTCAATTTTATTTCATTTTTAACTTGCATTCTGTCGTTCATTCTTCATGAGCAATAAGTCCCCTGAGGGTTTACATTTTCCTCGAACCTCTCCACCATTCCTTTACACACCCTACCACTACCTTAGTAGTAAGTAAGGGGACCTACAGCTTAAGGTGGGTTCCGAACCACCAAGGACCCCATCCCCAAGTACTTATTAGAGTAACCTTATTCTCAAGAGGTACCGGCGCGGCACCACGACTTTCAGGAGATGAACACTCCCTTGCTAGGCAAGTGTTCACAGCGTGGGCCGCCGAAGCTCTTCCTGAGAGCAAGGCGGGAATCGAACCCACAACCAGCCGGCGCGTGGGTCCAAAGCGCATGCCTTAGCCCCCACGACCAACATTTTCATGCAACCTATGAATAAAAATTTTATTTGTAGGAGGTAATACATCATATTATAAATGTTGTGCAGCATGGAAGTTTGAAGGTGCCTTGAAGAAAATACCAGCATTGGGTTTATACAATCTTATTCACTGTCAATCTTTCAATATAATTACAATTTATAGTGGTAACAAAATAAGTTTATAGTGATGTATCAGTAATAAGGCAAAACAAACAGATCTACAAACAGGCGTAGGTTATTTGCTGGAATGAATAAATTAGACTTGAGAAGATTCCTAAAAGTTATTTGTTCTTCTATTAGAAAAATATGGAATTTCTGGGGTTCTGTTCACGTGCTCAAATTAGGATTACCTTATACTTCCTTGTGGTGTAACTGCTAACATTGCGTCTAGCATACACACCTCACGCTCATCCCCTCCGTCTTCCTCATCAACGACCAAAATTTTCGCAAGAGCATTAGCCAGGAAAGCCGCAAGCGGGGTTCTAATGTTCATAACTTAAGTCACAGATAAAAGAAAACTTTGCTAGTAACCTACTTTATACTAGCTACTCCTTTTTTCTTCATTATCATAACAACAATTTCAAGAACAGAAGCGACTCCGGAAATCAAGAATCCTGCTAGAATTACAGTAACGAGAATTGGAAGAAGTTGATTGTGACTGATCAATATGTCATCTAACGCTTCATTGTCTTTCTCAGTAGGTGATCTCCTATGCACTACGCCTTAATTCCACTTCTGGAAGAGTCAAAGTGCCATCAGTCTTGAAAGGTGGCTATTAAACCGCTCAGCATGAGGAGAACCTGTCTCGAGATAGAAACCTTCTACCGATAAAACGAAAGGTTCTCCCACTGTCATTGCTAAAGCAGTACCATCCGCAGCCTTGAAGTGCGGATTGAACCAATTTGATTGTGATTTCAACATTACACAACTGACATTCTTATCTTCCATTGCATGAAACACACATTCTTCTGTGCTCGAAAATGTTTGCCGAGATTTGTTTACTATATCAAAATTTTTAATGTCGTCGTTCATCCAACTGATTACGACTGGATGAATTTCAAATCCTAGACCTGATTAATCCAATTCAGCCAATGTCTGTAGTTTTTTTCTGGCTCCGATTTAAAATTCATGCTGGTGAGCATTGCCTGAATCTTGGAAGAATATACGAAACTCACAATGATCATGTTAGCAAATATGATCCTTGCCTTCCACTTAATAGGTTCGTGAGCAACTGTTAGGCCAAATACAACTTGGACCGTAAAAGGTAAATCCCAGTCATTGCCGTAGTATTTCAAGGCGTACATTAGCAGACAAAGCATTGCAGAAAACATTGCGATTGGAGTAAGTGCGTTGAGGAAATTCAGTTCATCCAAATGTGCCTCATTCCTCATTCTTGGCAACAAAGCGTTGAAACTTCCTAATCCAGTTACCAAAGACTCACGTCTATTAAGTTACAGCAGCAATTTCAAAGGGCAGAACCCTAATTAGCACCATAATTCGTTGCTATTTTGTTGCTAATTTGTTACGCTTAAATTGATTTTGTCGCTCATGCCGTTTCCGAGTTACGCGTTGCCCCCTAGCTTTATATTAAGCTACGGCAGCATCATATGCTATCTCAGGAACGGAGAGAGATATCGATGTGATCCTGGCGGCTCATTTTGTTGCTATTTTGTTGCTGATTCGTTACGCAAGAATTAATTTTTTTGCGCATGCCGTTTTTGAGATACGCGTTGCCCCCTACCTTAATACTAAGCACGCA
>WSXT02022801.1:0-28883 GCA_011762715.2 Neuroterus valhalla | reverse complement strand
ATAAAAATAATTGGAAACAATTCAGACAAATTAAATATGATTTGAATGGATTCGAAAAATCTTCACGTCCTCATGTTATATTAGAAATAATTGAAAATAAGAACAATTAAAATCCATCGGATTCGGTGACATTCACGGGGATTGCGGAGACTGCTAAATGATTTGGAAAAATTCAGAAGAGTTCGTAAGAATTTCAAATGAGTCACAGGAATCAGAAAAAATCGAGAATTCGGAGGAATCTCAGAGAATTCAAAGGAATTCAAAATGATTCAACAGAATTATCCAAAGTTATCCAAAGAGCTCCAAAATTATTTATGTCCCTAAAAATAATAAATGCATAAATAAAATGTAATAAAATGCATTGCAAAAATTGAAATAATCAGAAGAATTGATGAAAATTCAGATAAATAAAATGAAATTTGAATGAATTCAAAAATTCTGCATGGCTACAGGTTATTTTAAGGATTAGAAGGAATCAGAATAATTCAAAGGATTCGAAAGTAATCAAAATATTCCGAATTATTCTGATGAAATATACAAAAATGCAATGAATACAGAGGAGTTCAAAGAAATTCAAAACAATTTAATAGGATTCAGAGGAATAAAAAATAACCTACATGGATTTGAAGAAATTCCGGAAAACTCGGAGGTATTGAAAGGAATTTCGAAAAAATTCATAGGAACGCATAGAAGTTCCGAAAAGAATTCAAAGATTTTCAAAATGAATTGATAAAATTTAGAAAGGTTGTTCGGGGTTTTCGACTATCTGAAGCTGTCTACTGGAATTCGAGATGAATAAAAGAAATGCGAAAGAATTCGAGAAAAGAATTTGAAGTGAAGGAAGGGAAATGATTCGGAAGAATTTGGAAGAATCAGGCGCAGATCCAGGGGGGTTCACCCCCCCCCCCATTTTTGACACTGGATTTCAGGTTAGCGCGGTTAAGATGTGCATAAGGTGTACTTTTCACACTCATTTCGAAAACCCCTCCCAAAATATTTTATATTATAATTATAGAACATTGTTTAGTATTAGGGTGTGTTCATTAATTACGTAAGAAACAAAAGAATGAATATGCGAGAGATGAAAATATAATCTACAAAAATCTGACGAAGATCACATAACATGTATTCTTTTGTTCCCTTACGTAATTGACGAACGCTCCCTAACGCTTTTCCTGCAAGGATATGTAACAGTTCAGGAATTTCGATATGTAACTAATATAGAACAGAGTGATAGAAGGGTTATGTCACTAGAATGTCACGCGTGTTCCAAACAGTTCCAAAGACGGAACATGAAGGTCACACTGTTATGTAACGTTGCTACTGTGAGGATATGTAACAGTTCTGGAATTATGTAATATAACTGGAATGTTTGTTGATACTCTCTCCCTTTTACAGGTTTGAGTTCAAACATGAAATAACTTAAAGGCTTTGAATTCAAAATTATTTTATTCAAAAAGCTATTGATTCGAAATTGTACAATTCAAAGTATTTCAAACGTAAAGTTGTGTACCTTTGGTTTGGAAAATTGAAAATTTGAAACTGAGCCGCACGACAGTTAACATTTCAAATTCAATTTTTTTAATTCCAAACTTGCTCATTTCTAGCATTTGACATTGAGACTATTGTTTACGAAATGTTTCCAAATAAAAATATTTCTCCTCAGATTTGAAATGAGTTGACGGTTTGCGTGAAATACTGCTGAATTTCAAATGATTGAAACAATTTAAAATTATCTAATTCAAAGATTTATACTAAAAAATGATCTAATTTAGAACTTATTATTCCAAAATTGTTTGGATATTTTTTATACGCAAGTTTAAACCTATAAAATTATTCACTTTCAAACTGCTTCAATTGCAAATTATTTAATAATAGGTACTTTAAACCTACAGCTGTTCAATCTTTGAATACAAATTTATTAAATCTCAAACAATATCATTATTACTCAACATTTTTGTGCTCTGAAATTTGTTTAGCGTTCCATTTGGTATATTCAATACAAATCCATAATTTTTAAATTAGTTTTTTTAAATTCATTGCCCTTGTGAAAAATGTAAAAGAAAATGGAAGAAGGAACATAATATCAAAGAAAAACTCCATTTTTTAGAATTGGAAAATGGTGAGACTAAAATAAAAATTCAAATATGCAGATTAAAATTTTTTACAATTGCTGCTCAGAATCAGATAATTAATACGTTATCAAGATGCTTCAGAAGAAAAGTTCTTGAAATTTTCAAAATTGAACAATTTTTAGTTTGCTGCCTAAAAATTGACTTTTAAATCTGAATGATTTCAAACAAAGTTCTTCCAAAATTCGGAAATTTTAAATGTCAAGTGCTCAAAACTGTAAAATGTCAAATTGGACTTGAAAAAACTCTAAGAAATTTCAGAACGAATTCGTTTAAAACGCACACATAAAAAATGCCCAGTAACAAAACTAAAGCAATGCGTTGCCGCAAACACTGAAAATAATTAATTCTCCTTCAATTTACTTCCAGGATCTTCAGTGATATTAATACTTACCTCGTCGTTCTTCCAACTGTGGACTGTCGTTCACGTCCTTTTATTCATAAGCCTGTCGCTCTTCACCACAGGTTTCAGTCAACTTGAAATGGGATGGTACTGGCGTTGGCGAACACAAATTTCTGGAAAGAAGCTCAGTTAGTAATTTACCAACCAGTAAATTATTATGTGAATAGGATAATTGATTTAGCAATTTATGTCTCTGTGATATCGATTTGCGAAAGAGTAGAGCCCAAAATTTAGACATTTATTTATTTATCAGCGCAATTTCTTTTACAACTGAACATATTTTAGACAATCTGATTAAACATTCATAAAACCCAGCTTTAGAAATTGTCAGGTTGTGAATTCTCCAAGACTTTTTGTAACCTCAAAATTTAAACCGGAATTGATTAATTAAAAATGAAATTTCTAACTAAATTTATTAAATATACCGCCGATTGTTTTTTGTATTCTTCAGTTCTCGCTCTTCCTTGCTGTATTTTATGTACTTCCATATTATCCAAGAATATTTTATATTCGAGTCGACAAGCTAGCAAAGAGAAATAACAAACATTTGTAACGTGGAAAGCTTCGGTGAATGTATTCGTCGTTGTTAAGTAACGTTGCAATTAGAAATTACTTTTTTGAGGTCCTAAAACTTCTTTTTTATAACAAAAATTTTTTTGTAGTCTTCTTTTACCTAAATCTGAACGTCTTGAATTTAGATTTAAATTAAAGTCTCTTTTTAATTACAAATTTTTGATTGCGATAAAAACGCGTATGTATTTGAAAATATGTAAGTATTGCATAAATGAGTAAAAAGTCTCTTTTCTGGAGATGATCTATTTTTATCTAGTCTGCTATATAGAATAATTTTAAGAAATTAAGAATCGCAAGAAATGTGAATTCACGTGCCAAAGTTTTAAATAGCAGAACCTGGTTGTCTTGTTCAACGAATTCAATCAGGATCTTAGGGATAAAATATTGAACTTCCTTCCACAGGAAATTCATAGGTATATTAAATATTGTAAATAGTTTTCAACAACAAAAAACTTGAAAATACTCGAAAGAATTCCAGAATACAGCTCTGAAATTCTCTTGCCTCAGAAATCAAAGTTTCAAATAGGAATATTTGACTGGCAGTCTAGTCGTAGAAATAAAATAATAATGATATAGTTGACTCCGAAAATGAGAAAAAAGAAGTGACTACAAAAAATTGGACTGAAACCAAACTGGTACAAACTTTAAACAAAATGTACGTAATTGTAGCCCATCAAATGGAATCAATAAGCTGGATAATTCATTACGAGCTAAAAAGACCTGAGTAACTAATACTTCATTATTTTTTACCTTTTTCTCAAATGGAATTTAGGGACTCGAAGGAATTTGTAATATAGAAATACAAATAAAATATAATCATTAGGAGGAAAAATAAAAAATACACATGATGTAATTAATGCTTAAAAGTTACGAACCATTCGATTACAAGAACGGACACAGATTTTAAGTGCTGAATTTCAATTTGTAGCTTTAAAAAGTTTTTGAATTTGAAATTGACGAGATCAAACTGTAACAATTTCAAATTTTGAGGATTGGCAATTCAAAAAATTCAAGAATAAACAATTTTCAGTATGAAACAGTGTAAAATTGTAATTTTCATGCAGAAACTTTAACGATGGAAAAATATCTAATTGCAAAGGTACAAAAAAATACAAAGTTTCAATTTTAAAGTTAAGAACTTGACAATTTTAAATTGAAATGTTCTAAACTGTCCAGAAATCCTACTGATCGCAGACTAATTTACCAACAATTTATTGTATGATGCAAATAACTTTTAAAAGGCTGTTCAATTGTAAGGAATCCGCATTTATATTAATGTAAAATTTTTAAATCCAGTTACTCTATTCTTTTTAGGGCGTCTTGATTTATATTAAGGTAGAATTATATTTAAGTATTAGAATGGGATTCTGGATGCCAGTGACGAAATAGGTTTTTTAGTCTAATAAAGTTCAACGCGATACTTTTATTTGCGATATTTACAAGCCGGTAAAACTATCATTCATATATGATATGAGAATCGAAGTGAACGCTCGAGACATGCTGAACTAGAGATAAAAATGTATACAAATTAACTATGTTCGAATTTCAGATCAGAGGTAAAAATATATGGATGTTCAACTGACTCGACGCAATCACTGATTACAATATTCAATTCTCCACCGTCCTGGACATTTCATTTAGAGTTCCTTTTATAAAAAGGATTTATTGGACTCGGCAGAGGACTTGGTTTCAAGACTCCAGCTCGAGGTTTACGATTGGCGTCGTAAGGAATCTGAGGACTTTGTCGAAGCTGCTGGAAGTATTCGGATGTGTGCTGCGCTGTATTTCGCTGCAGCATTATTTTAACCCGTTTCTTATTCGGCGTGAAGACTAACTTCTTTTCGGGCGTTAAGACCAACTTCTTCTCGGGCGTGAAGACCAACTTTTTTTCGGGAGTAAAGACCAACTTTTTTTCGGGCTTATAGGGAAGCTTCTGAAATAAAATTAGCTCAGTTAAATAACAACTAAAAATCACTTGAATAGTTATCAGTTTCCAGAGTGTCTAACCGATTTAATCCATTTGGAAAATTCACAGTTCCTAGTCAAAACTGTTATTTTTTCTGTTAAAAATATATTACTTACTCCATTCTGATCTTCTAATTTCATCAATACTGGTCTCAGAGTCGGCATCTTAGAATTTTTAAGAGACTCAGTCAATACAGACAAGGCTTTCTGTTTCTTTTGAATTTCCTCGGGATTTGTAAC
Organism: Neuroterus valhalla; assembly: GCA_011762715.2. Lineage (NCBI taxonomy): Eukaryota > Metazoa > Arthropoda > Insecta > Hymenoptera > Cynipidae > Neuroterus > Neuroterus valhalla. The sequence goes on along the minus strand of WSXT02022801.1, from coordinate 23,570 downwards.
CTGCGCTGAATCCGCTTTTTTCTGAGAGGCGCCTTCCGATTTTGCAGTAGAAACATCCCAGCTGCCGCAAGTTCCGAATTCAGCTTCTTTGCTTTTCTTTCTGTGCTTCTTTTTCTTTAAATTCCCATTCGCGATCGGAATATCAGCTTCTGGAATTTTGGTCTTCTTCAAAATAGTCTGCTTTCGCTTCTGCTTCAAAAGGCTCGAATTTGAAGCCTCCGAATTGTCGGGTTTCAATTTTTTGTTCTTCACTGTCTCTGGTTTGTTATTCTTCTCGTTTGCAGTTTCAACTTCGTCGATGGATTCATTGCTTTTTCGTTTTCGTTTCTTTATTGCCTGAATTGATAAAGCAAAGGGCTAAGTTTATCAACAGTCTGCTTAAATGTCCTATAATAATAGGCACATGGGTCGTTCATAGAACTTTACCTTATTCGAATCAGCGTACAGCTCCTGTTCAAACTCTAGAAGATCGAATGCTGCCTTTTTGGAGTCATTCTTCTTTTTTAAAGGTACCCGAATTTCTTTTACGCCCAAAGGCATTTCTCCTTGCGAGATCAGAGTAAATCTAACAGAAGGTATCAATATTTATTTGACTAAAATAAAAATTAGGAATTAGTTATGAGATATTTATTGAAGGATAGAATATAAACTCACTCTTTCGCTAATCGTACTATTTGTTTGCGAGATTTCGTTGTGGACGAGGTGTGAAACCTATATTCCAGCAGCAAATTAGCGATTTGTTGAGGATCGAATGGTATTTGAGGGATCTCGACATCTACTCGTCCTGCTCTGGGATCGAGAGCTTTTTCAGATGGGCCAGCAACTTCTTCATCTGAACTCTGACTTATGTTGGTCAAGTCTAACTCACCATCGGATACGTCAACTTTTTCCATTCCATCGATACTTCCACAGGGAAAACCAGCCTAGAAAAACAAGAATGATCATTTTGTTGTTTTGCAATATTCATATATATTTAACAACCTAATCCAGTAAGTTATTTATGAAATACTTCAATTTTTGTAGGTAATAAATATGTTTACTTACTTGTTTCCAAGCTTCGAATTTTTCTAGATAATCCATTCCAACGTCTGATTGAAATATTAAATACCTAAAGATATTTTTTATAACATGCCTCATTTGTCTTGCATCGTCCATCCCTGATAAGTATGCTGCAAAGGGCCTGATTAGCTCTGTGACGATCCCTTCACTTATTTTACCACCACATACCTAAGAATAGATTCATGAGTAGAATCAGTATTAAATTGAAGATTTCATATTATTCAAAAAAACTTTTATTCGCTTTCAAAAACTTACTTTAGCGAGTTCTTCCATGTAGACTTCGGTAATGTGTAATTTAATCCCTAAGGAAGTTTCTGGAGCCACCAGTAACTCTTGCAATATCTTTGCAAGTTCTACAACCCACTCTTTATTCCATTCAATCTTCTTGCACATTTCAAATGTTTGACGAATTATTCTCCTTAGCAACTAGAAGTAAAAGGAATCTGTAGATTTTAGTCGAAAAAATAGTAATACATATTTATAATATAAGAACTTGATTTTTCATTCATATATTCAAAGTACAAAGTAAAGTAGAAAAAGTTTTGTGGATTATCTTAAACATCCATTTGAATATGAAAGTTATTTTTTCTCACCATTTCGAATTTATCGACTCTGTATTGGTCAATGCCGAACCATTCAGTGGCGAGACTTTTGAAGGTACACTTAATATAAAGTAGCGCAGTCTTCACTGATGAAAAACAATGTACAATTTTGCTGATTGACTCTGCTAGTTCTTCTTGAACTAGCGGCTTATCAGACATCCACATGCAGTAATATAATCCTTTCCATAATCTGATGAAATCTGGTTCTGTGAATGCTATGGAAAAAGTAGAGAATTACGAACTTGTTTATTCAAACTTTGTTTAATTTTGAGGCAAAAAGTCTTCAAAATCATCAAATCAAAGTTGCTTAATGTTTCGAAATTGATGTTACAAAATATTCGAATAAAAACTGTCCAAATTTTCAAGCTTCCATTTGACCTTATTCAATTTATAAGAAAAATTCTATTTTCAACACTTTAAATTTAAGATTTTCTGATTTTTGTATTGGACACTTAGAGCTTTAACTTAACATTAACTATAATTTACGGTAAAATACCATACATTAGGGGAAAGTTTTTTGACGTTTCCTTACTGAGAAATTTGCATTTTCAAGACTAGTAAACTTCGAAATAACGTATTAAATCACTTTTTAACACTTTCAAATAAAATCGATTAAATTCATACACGTTGAGAAATGGGAGTTTTAATTATTCATGCCAGCACAATGCGTAGAAATATATATTAAAAACATGAAAAACAAAACGCTTTTTTTTCAATAAAAAATTTGCCTGCATTTCTAAAAAAAAACGTAATAATATTGTTTCTAACGTCAAACGAACCTCAAGTGTATGCATAGTTATTCTTCTTAAATAACTATTATAACTTTTCAAATATATGAGAAACAATCCAAAAATATTTGAGTATTTGAAATTTACTAGTCTGGGAGGAAAGACTTTGATTCTAACATAAAACAACCGGAAAAATGAGAAGCAAAAAAAGGCCTGAAAAGTGAGGCTCATATACTTAATTTACAATAAGCACATGTTTAGCGCCAAAATTATTAAATTAAATGCAGTAAATGCTTCGATTGATTCCAGTCAAAATTCCGAACTAAAAACATGTACTTCCACCCGAAGTTACTGTTTTTTTTCTACGATTTTTTGAAAAATAAAAAAAAATAAACACCGGAATTACGCTTAAGGGCGAGGGGGGAGGGGGGGTTAGAAGAATTCCCAGGAAGTAGTCCCTTCATTATTACCTTGTTTGGAGTTATGCTTCATTTTTATGGAGCATATGGCTCGCCACTTATATCAGAAAATGTTTTAAAATGAGAACACTTACCAAAAGAACTCTGGGAACGTGCCGTCAACCACTTTTTGAGGTTCTTGAGCACTTTATCGCGCACTTTTTTGTCTTTACTTGCAAGTAACCTAGCAAACTTAATCTCTTGCGCGATAATCAACGCTTTACCACCATTCGGTTGCTTTACATTGCTGCCCTTCTGTTGTAAATTTGATTTTGGAATCTGCTTCTTTTTCTTTTGTTTGGGTGAGGCACCAGGTCGCCTCGTAGGTTTTTTAATTCCCATTGTTGTAGGCGATTACAAATTTTTGGTAGTTGGGCACACGCGCGTGGCAGAAGCAAAAAAAAAATCGACGCAGGACGCTGGACGCACCAATCTGCGCAAGCGCAAAAAGTTCGAAATTTTGCGCGCCATCTAGGCTGAACGAAAATGGTCGTCGAGCGGGAAACTTTTAATATTAATTCCATTTTTTATGTAAAATAATAAAGTTATATTCTAGCAGGTTGAAATTTAGAATAAAAAAATCCTAGTACGTTGTTATATATATTTATGGTTAGTCAAGTAATTTTTCCCTGGCACATTTCAAAAGATCCTGAAGAAGCATATGTATCGTATTTGTGAGTGAAATATAGCAGTCATCACCAGTCATCACGAATCCATGCATATTACCATGCACGTCACCTAAGAGCTACAGTAGCCAGTAGCTATACACTGAGCTAAACAACAAGGAGTGAAAAAGAGGACCTGTAATGAATTAACGGCATTATTTTCAGTGTATCCCGAATGGGGTTTGTTGTTGTTGATTGTTGAAACCGTATGATAGGTTTTGGGTTAGTTTGTGACAAAACCGGTGTATTGTTTTTTTGCCTCAGTTTTTTTTCGTTTTTTATTACCCTCAGCTCATTTGTTCGATTATCTTTACGTGTCAACAAGTGTAAAATCTACGTAGAGAGCAAGGAGAGCAAGTGCGGCAATCCGATCTCAGCGATTTGATAGAGAGATTACAACTTCTATGTTGTGAGTAAGTTTGCACTTTGATCTTCTCGCATTTGCTCCGATAAGTGCGACAGCTGAATGAAAGTTAATTATAACTGTTGATTGTTCTTCAGGTACTCAAATTTAGGAATTTATTAGATTTATTTTGAAGAAATGGCACTTTCAAAGCCTAGGGATATTATTTTCGAACTTGTTGGAGCCTATTTTAACCGACTTTATACGAGTCCTGTGAGGACAAAAGCGGTTACGAGGTTAGTTTTTCCTTCATTCATTTATCGTTTTGTTCTATACCCTCATAGCCTATTCTGTCAGGAATTGGCTTATACTGTTTTCCAGCCTTTTTATACAATTTCTTTGCAGGGTCTTGAAAAATCAGTCATTCGGAAACTCTCATTGAAATTTGAAAAAATTCGGGATTCATTCATTAAATTTATAACAAGCAGGTTTTGAAATATAAAAGAGAAAACATAACTTTTAGGTTTTCCAATTGAAAAATAATACAAACTTGAAATTATGATGTACTCAAAATCAAGGATAGTATTTTTATTTTGCATTATTTCTCCAACGAAACGATGAATTGTCAATTTATCATTTTACCATTTATTTGCCAAATGTGATCTCTTATGGTTCATTGTAGATAAAGATTATTTGAAAAGCTTATTCATCTTGTATCAAAGAGAGATATGAAATTACATCGAAAAGAATGTGTTATTGGTAGTAAAATTTTCCTACATTTTCAGAGAAGATTAAAAGTTTGAAAACTTTTTCTGGTATATGCGAATTTTGAGATTAAATTATAGCCAGTGTCTATTAATCGCGAAAATTCACGATCAATATCCATATTACAATGATCTGGGCTATCTATTACAATGATCACGAAAAGTCCGTATGAATAGCCAATTCAACAAATCTGAACTATTCATAGCGAAATTCCATTCATCAAAAACTCCAAATTCCAAACAAGCTTTTAATACGGAAAATGGTACCCTTTAGGTCTAGGAGGGAAATGTGTTGACGTATCGGAAAATGTTTTATGGAAAATAATATGTTTATTAATTCGTTAATACGATGAATCTTATTTTCCAGGAAAAAATGTATCTACCAATCTATTAATACGGAAAATTTTATTTCCCAAAAAAATTCGAAAACCTCTAATATGAATTCATAAAAATACTTTGTTTTCATAGAGAATATAATTTTCTATATTAATAGCTAGGTTGAAATTTTGAGCTATTGATCCCCAAAATTTTGGTATAAATATTTCAGAATGGGTACAAGTGGCTACTTGTACGGAAATTTTGTGATTAATAGCCTAAATCATTGTATTGGCAATTAATCGCAAATTTTCGTGATTATAAGAAACGGCCTGAATTATAACAAATTTCTCCAGTTCACTGTGATATTTTCTATTTTTGATTCTTTATATTTTCAGTTGTGTTTTCGCCACACTGGGTAATTTAATTTCCCAAAAATTATCTGGCGGTAAATATTTGAACCAAGACAGTCTGTTTGCCTTCGCTCTGTTCGGGTAAATATATATTCTGTTCAGTTATTGTTAAAGATAGAAAATAAAGTTGATAAAACTATAAATAATTCTTCCGATGTTAACTGTTTTTTAGGCTTCTGATCGGTGGTCCAGTGCCTCATTATTTTTATATGTACGGCCAACGATATATTAAACATCCCTTGGGGTTTTTGCTGGTTGAAAGACTGATGTACACACCAGCATTTTTGAGTTTAGCACTTTATATGCTTGCTCGGTTCGAGGTAAAATCACTGTTTTGTAGGATTTTTCCATCGTTATACATAATTGCATATTTTCATTCACGTGACCCTGCACTCGACTTCTTCTACTTATGATTTCGAAGTCTTATCGTTTTTAATCACCATTTTTATAAAATCTGCCTTCAATATATTTTTTTTCTACTTTCCATCAATCTAGAAATTTCATACGCAACTTTTGAGCAAAAAGACTTCTGTTTTCAATTTTCATGTTTTTACATTCGTTTAGATTAAAAAATGACTTCAAAGCATAAAATAATTCATAAAATTTAATACACTCTATATTAAATCTTGAATTACTTCATAACAATTAATTTTCGATGAGATCAATATTGAGAATCCATGAAATTTCAGTGCGAACTTCGAAGGTTTATTCTTTTCTCTTCTTTGCTGGACAAGCTTCTTTGCTCGTCTCCAAAGATTTGATCCTAATATTTTCCTGGAAATTGAAAAAGTATCAGAAATATTTACCTTTTTCTCGATCATTTGAGGAGCCGGAAATAGAAAGGGGGCTTAAAGGGGGATGCAGTTGAAAGTAAAATGACCCTTATATAATTTCGATGAAAGAAAAAAGTAAAACAAAATTATTTTCTAGGGAAAGTCACACGAAGCAGCACACGACCAGTTAAAAAAACTTTACTGGCCGACACTTGTAGCCAATCTGAAATATCTCACGCTATTGCAGTATATCAACATTCGATTCGTACCTCCTGTGGTAATTTTTATTACATATTTTCCATTCGAGGATAATTCTTTGTGAAAAAAATTTTTTTTTTGTATTTTGTTTTCATTCCCACTTCTTTTCATATTTTGAATCAATCAAAATCACAAGAAAAAATCACAAAAGAGGAATCACAAGAAAAAAAAACACAGAATTATTCTCAGTAAATATTATGATTTATAATGTGACTAAGGAACGTTATTATTGAAAATTGTTTCCATTTTTCAAAACAAGCACTCAATTTAAGGCTTGTTAGTTTCGTGAGCTCTAAAATATGAACTTTTTATCCAAATTTTTAATCATCTAACAATTTCAACAGTTGCATTATAAATTTAAATTTAATATTAACTGCAATTAATTTCATTTCTTTACTTTTCAGCTACGTGTTTTGTTCGTAAACATGGTTGGCTTATTCTGGTCTGTTTACCTAGCCAATCAACGTGCGAAACTTGCAAAAGATAAATCTGCAAGGAACTTATAAATCTACTTCCAAGCAGAAGACTGATACTATATTTTATAGAAAGGTGAATTCACCTTTTGCAATTATGTTATCAACCAATTGGGGGTGGTTTGTTATAAAAACTAGAAATATATCATGTTACCAGAAATGAACTATGTTACAATGAAGTATCAGTGCCAAACAACTTTATATTTTGTACCTACGTTCGCCTTCTACAAAAAAATGCAGTAGATGATAGAGATCAATTTTCTACTTGCACATCATTTTCTCTTAACAAATTTTCGGCTATCTTAGCAATCCAAAACTAAAATGCAATCACTTAACATGTAATATGGAATTATGGAAATGTTTACAACCTTCAAATGTTAGAGTTTTGATCCACTTTTATTTTACTTAAAAATGTTACTTTTTCAAACTTTGATATAAGTATATTTTATAATTGAGTTTTACAGATTTACGCCCAACACCAAAATAAAACTTACATTCCAATGTAAATTATTCATAAATATAATAAGAATACTTTGCAGAAAGTTTTGCTTATTTATTTCAAACTGAAAAATTCTATCTTTTAAGCGTTCAATTTAAAACTGGAATTTTAAACTTCACTTTTGAAATTTGAAAATAGGTTAAAACTAACTGAATTGAAGCTTCCGAATCGATTTGGAGTTCAAAAATTGAAACTTTCTAAATAATATTAAAAATGTTGAGCATCAGCATTTCAAGAAATCAGAATAAATATTAGTATCGTATTTTATAATTGTAAGATTTACAGTCATTGCATTCATTGAGACCACCCCCCTAAGCCGCGGGTGTAGAGTGAACGTGCCCGGGGCACTTTGGCACCTAGGGGTTACGAAGGTGTCCCAACGACCTCTCAGGTATACCGGGCGCGCTCCCCGAGTAATTAGTCCAATTCCTGCATGCGGGACTCTGCTCGGGGCGCCACCCTTATTTCCTTAGCTACTCGTATCTGCTGCACCGACGCGACGGACTTAACGCCGTAAACCAGCACCGAGTCACAGAAGAGACGGGTGGTTTCGCAATTTACCCCACCTTCAAGGGCTAAGCCCACAAAGAGGCAGAATCCAGGCCAACAGCCGGCGAACAGAGTGTCGTCGGAGGCTGGGCTGACTGGTTAGCCCAGCAGGCTAACCCCCGACAGCGGTAATGGTAGACGCGAACCACCCGGACTCGTTGCTCGCAGCTGAGCATAGGTTCGAAGCCTACTGCAGGGAAGGGGTCTTCATTAGGGGTCACTGAAGACATCGTCCTGGCGAACCGTCAGGCACGATCGGCTTTAGGATGAATGCACAGCGGGGAGTCCTAGACAGCTCCTAGTTGTGCACATTCTCGAGTCCCAGATGAGGGCTCTTGCGGCCCTAAACTACATGCTCTTCCACCACTTCGGACAAGTCAATTTCGAAGTTGCCGGTCGAGGAAAGGAGGTGCCTCGGGTCTGACCATTGCCCACATTAATTTGCATCTCAGCAAAGGCGGTTCTGCAGGGGAGCATGGCTGTGTTACTTCGGAGCATTATAAGGCGATTGAGAGGGGCCGTTTTCCGTTTCAGGGATCCCAAGGCGACTAAATTAGGAGCCTGCATACTAGCGGATGGAGTGAAGGTTGTACCACTGCTAAAACTGTACTACAGGGACCTGATGGGTATGGTCAAAGAGCTCAAAGGAGTTGGGAAGCTAGTCGTAGGATCCACCTCCTTTCCACGCGACGGTGAAATCAACCCTCCAGAGGAAGTACGCCCACTAGTGGAACACTGTAAGGTAAGGTGTCTCCCTCTCCTGTTAGGGTGCGACGCAACCTCCCACTATTTCCTTATGCGGTAGTTCGTACACCAACAGAAGATGAAACAAGCTACTGGAATATCTGATAACGACTGACCTGGATATTCTCAACACAGGGAACACCTCGACGTTTCAAAACCCCATAAGAGAGGAAGTCATTGACATCACTCTCCGCATCAGTAGCTTTAGAAACAAAATAAAGAGGTGAGGAGTCTCAGACGAACATTTCTCTCAGATCACTGAGAGATTGAGTTCGAGCTAGAAGCTACCTTACGACATCAATTCTTCCTACGTGGAGGATTGTCAACCCACGAACATTCGTAAGGATGAGGAAACACACGGGTGGAACGGAAAGCTCGAAGAACTTCACATGGAAACCAGAGTAAGGTTCAGGTGTGGGGATGAATACAGGAATGCAATACGTAAGGCCAAATAAGATGACTGGACCAATGTTTGCACATGCATCGAGGGGAGGAACAGGAGGTGGCTAGGCTGAACAAGCTGCTTTCTCGTAATCTGGATGCTATTCTCGGCACCCTAAAACTGCCTGACGGAGGGTAGTCGGTCTTAGAGGGGGAGACCTTAGCTCACCTGAACAAGATACTTTTCCCGGGCTTCACGAGGTCCGTAGAAGAGGGGCGACACCTCTGAGGCAACCAATGCCACCTAGGGCACAACTTGGGCCAAGAAGGCGGCTTGCCAACGAGATTGTAATCCCCTCCAGGGCCAGGTGGGCCCTGAAGTCTTTCAATCTTTGCAAGTCTCCTGGTCCAGATGGCCTTCCATCCGGTGTTATTAAAGAAGGCTGGTGAAATCATCCTAGGGTCGCTCGTAAGACTTACTAGGGCTAGTCTGACACTGGGCTCTGTCTCGACGACATGGAGAGGTACGCGAGTAGTCTTTATCTTGAAAGCAGGCAGGATTAGTTATACCTCACCTAAGGATTTCCGTCCAATCAGCCTCATCTCACCTACTAAAAATGGTAGAAAGACTTGTGGATTGATATATCTGCGACAAGATCCTATCAAGAAGGCCACTCCACAAGGTGCAGCACGCTTATAGGGCGGGACATTCGATCGAAATTGCCCTAAGCTGTTTAGTTGAACTGGTCGAAGGTCAACTCAAGCAGAAATGCTTCGTGTTCGGAACCTTTATAAACATTGAAGGTGCCTTCAACCACAACTCTAGAGAGGTGATCATGGCGGGCATGATTGATCATGGTGTCCTAACTACGGTCATAGACTAGACCTGCCACAATGTGGACAACAGGATCCTGACAACGACTAAGGGTGACACAACCTTGCCTGGAGCTTGTTGACTCAGGCTGCCCACAGGGAGGCGTCCTGTCACCCCTCCTGTGGTTTCTGGTAGTAGATGAACTGTTTCAGCTACTCACGGGTCAGGGGTATCACACCATAGACTATATAGGTGACTTACTGGTCATTGTGTGTGGCCATGATCTTGACGCGCTCTTTGGGACAAAGCAGCAGGCACTGGCAACAGTGGATAACTGGTGCAGGAAGATCTGACTTTCAGTCAACCCTAGGAAGACGGCCACGGTTGTGTTCACCACACGTTACAAGTGAGGAACCACGAGTACACTGAAACTGGTTGACATCTACTGGTGATGAAAGAACAAGCGAAATATCTTGGAGTCATCTTAGATAAAGAGCTGCTTTGGAAGAAGCACGTTGAATACAAGTGCAACAAGCTCAAGAAACCTATGGCTACTGCAGCAGAGGCATCGGGAAAGGCTTCCCAGACTAACCTGAGCGGCTGTGGTCTGATGAAGCAGGGTCGAGCTATTCACTGTGAGGCCTCGACCGGAAAGAATCAAGGGACTGGTTCTTAGAGGCGTCACTGGAGCCTCAAAGTCGACACCCACGATGACACTGGGGGCACTAACGGTTTTAGAGCCTCTTCGAGTATGCCATTGCGAGTAGGCCAACTCTGAGTATGCCCAGGGTCCCTATGTCTTCGACAAGAAGTATCGTCTAAGCCTATCCACGAGAGAGGAATGAGCCAACTGCAAATAACACCTGGCAAGTGATGGAGACAACTGGGTCACAAATGGCTCCAGAAACAAGGAGAAGACTACTTAAGAAGGTTGTCTACCAAAGAAGGAGTGGAATGGGCTTCACGGTCCTGATTGGATCTTGCGCCACAGTCCTTCAAGCAAAAATTATAGCTGTGCTCCAGTACGCCTACGAGGCACTGGAGTATGGAAATAAAAGGAACATGCGTATATGCTCGAATAGCAGGGCAGCTATTATGACCCTGAACAGAACAACTAAGTCGCTACTAGTGTGGGAGAGCTATGTAGCACTTAACCAGCAAGCGATGGAAAACCAAGTATCCCTGCTGTGGATCCCTGGAGACAGTGGTATCAAAGGCAATGAGATCTCGGACAGGCTATCAAAACTAGCTACAAAAGAAGACTTTACTGGCCCTGAACCAGTTGTAGGCATTCCCAGTTGTTCAGTCACTGAAGATATTAACAGTTGGCTGACCGAGGAACATGAAAAAGAGTGGAGGATGGCCATACTCGCTGCAGACAAGTCAAAACACTAATGAACCTAAATTTGAATGCTAAGCGAGCGGAGGAAATACGCAAGGTCAGCAGACACGAGGTCGAGGTCCTAACAGAAATTTTAAAGGGTCAAGAAAACCTCGGCTACCACAGGCATAAAATAGGTCTCGCAATGCGCTCGCAAATAATTCCCTCTGTCGCCTGTGTGGTAAGAATGATACCAGAAAAAAAAGACTTGGGACGAATGGAGAAGAATACGCTAGGAGCCTCCGTGAATCTTGCTTTACGACAATCGTGAATTCGAGCAGATTTTTAATTTGTTTGAAGTAATTTAATCTTCAAATATCCTATTCGCCAGAATTCATCGCAACAATCATGGTCGAGCCAATTCGTGTGTATGCGTCAGAATAAATTGCTTCAAGTGTAAGCCAATTCTGTTTAATTCAGAGCTCCAATTTACCCTAATTCCTTAGCGTTAATAACGTTTAGGACTGGCCAATTCAATCGCATCCGTAAGATTCAACCAACGCGCTGGGCATAAACGATCCGTTGCAATTATTTATCAAAGAGTTTGGTAGTTCAGTAGTCGCCTTCTAGACTCATACACTTGAGATCGATGGTTCGAGTCCCAAGGCATGCACTTTTTATTAATTTTTGTCGAAATGGCCTTGATCACGTATTGAGGCGAATCGACAAAAATTCAGTTCGCGCTAGCTCAATTCGTTTCAACGGACCAGAAATCATAATTCGGTAACATCAGTGAGTCAGGCATAGCGGCCAACAGTGTGACTGCGGTCCTCGCTTATGGAGAGGGATCTGGTGTCGCGCTTGGGCCTACAAGGGGACGCAACGGAATAACCCAAGCATCGGTAATAATAATAATAATAATGAGCATAAAATAAATAAGCATCCAGAGGTGACGTAAGTTATCTTCAACAAACTCTGCTGCTGTGTAATGACAACATCATAACTAGACGAACTTTATATCACACAAATAACTCAATAGTGTGCCTGCCAAAATATCCACGCAACAAATTTCGAACTTTGTTTTAATATTTAAGAATTTTTAACATCTCGACTTCACCAGGCACTTGACTTATTCCGTGGCTGGTGATTATACACCGGGTGATACAACCCGAGATCAGTTTTTGACGAATAACAACAATAATATCAATAGTGATTGCTCTGCTGCTGTGTAATGGCAACATCATTACATAACGAACTCTGAAACACACTAATAACTTGATATTGTGCCTGCCAAAGGATCTGCGCAAAAAATTTCGATCTTTGTTTTCAAATTTTTAACATCTTGGCTTTATCAGGCTTTTGACTTAGTGCGTGGCTGGTGATTAAACACCGGGTGAAATAACCCGAGGTCAATTTTTGACGAAAAACAACAATAATAGTCACTGTGTGACTTAAATTCGCACTTAAGTAACGCCTATCCGTGACTTCAATAGGTCATTACGGCACTGCGCTTATGACCCTTGCTACCGCTCGGGCCCTAACTTCACGGTGCTGTACTAACCTATTTTAAGTCACGGATAGACGAACCGTAAGTGCGAATTTAAGTTGGTAAGTGCTATAAAATGTTGTACGGTTTTTGAGACTTAAGTGGCCCATTTTGGCCCGGCGTGATTATCACCCTCGCTTCGCTCGGGCGCTAACTACACGCCGTGTCAAAATGGGAAACTAAATCCACACGTATCGTAATGTACTTATTGTAGCTTTTAATTATGGAAGAATTCTTCAACTTGTCAACAGTATAAATTGAACAGTTTCAATCAAGCAAAATCTTCCTAACTCCTAAAATTTGTTGGAGAGGAAAATCGAGTAACAAATTATTTCTGTAAGCAGTCGATATAATCACACAACAACAATACAGAGTATATTACAGATTTAACGACGATAACATTTTGTTTTTAAATTATCGTAATAATTATCCGAATCGAATTTTACATCGGGTTTCGTAAATTGCGAGTGACTAGAAATGGGTTGAAAATAGAAATAGATAATCCTTATTATTTTAATGAGGAGTTACAATTTATAATTACTTCCTGGATTGAACAAAAAATTTATGAAACGACGAATATTTTCTAGAACGGAAAGGTGAACATTCAATCGTTAGGCAATAATTTTATTTTAAATAATGCTACACTGTAATTCCTTTCCAGGTGTTTAAAATCTGTTCTAAATATTTGTTTCTTCGTATGCTGTCTGACCTTTGGGTCAAGAAATAAATAGCAATGACTAGAGTTTTAAGACATCCAACCAATCATGAATCCAATTTCTGTAAAATTGACCTAACGATTCCCACATTGGAAGATCCTTAATTTTTGTTGTCACATTTTAATTCACAAAAATATTTTTTATCAGTTCGATGTCTTTGCTTGGGTATTACGAGTCATCTTTGATCTAGTGAGGAATATATTACTTTACATAAATAAAAAATGATTAATCTAATAAAAAATTATTTAGGTGTAAATAAAAATCAATTTGTAGATAAATAAATAATTTGTAAATAAATAAGTTGAACACAAATGTTTTCAGAAGAAATGAAAATTGCGCTAGAGAGTTTCATTGTATAAATATCAAATACTTATGTACACATGGAATGTGTGGATAACATTGCACTAAATAATATCGAATCACAATTATCTCAGACATTGATCGATTTGAAGGAAATCTGCATTGTCCAATTGTCTAATGCTTGTATAACAAACATCATAGGGGTAAATTGTTAAATCATCCTAAATATATAGACTAGAGTAGAATCGGTTTTTGGAAATAAAAATTCTAGGGAATGATGAGCACTAGTGGCACTTAAAGTGCCAGTTGCAACTAATTTATGAGCTTGGTGGTTAGACACCAGATTCATTATTTCATTACTTACTTATAAATATTCTTGATTAGCTAGTGGAATGTCTTTCGCCTTGTTTATATTTATTTTTATCTACCGATAAAAAATTTCTTCTGGTTGATATTTTCATCCTAGCCACGTTGAGTGGCTAATCTCTTTTTGGGACTTTCAATTATCATATAAATTTGTGTAAAATTTATATAAGTAAAATAGTTCTGGAAATAAAAAGGATTAGACTAGAGGATACTGAATAGTTTTTGCATAGTTTGAGAACATAACTAGAAATAGGACCATTCTTTGTAGATGCCTTGGTAAATTTAAGCCTGTTTGGGGTATTTTTCTTTTTTTTTTACTTTAACGGATGTAAGATGGACTAAGACTTGGAGAACGACTCGATCTTTGACTTAGACTGGACCAATCACTGTGTCTGCTGCTCTCAGAACTGCTCGGCGATGATTGAGGCGATGGAGTTGGCCGATGGTAAGGAATCGGTCTTTTCCTAGCACTGAAATAAATTCTCGTAAATGTCAGGCAATATTTTAGTCCACGATCAAGGGAACAGAGGTTATTCTTCTTGATGTTTAGGATTTAATTAAAAAAGGCTCCACTTGCATTGAAGATTGTTAGGAAGGGAGAAAGATAATGGTAAGTCAAAAACCCATTCACAATCACTTTTAATGGCAATAGTATTACGCGAGAATTCAGCAGAATATAAACAATTCGAAAGAATTCAAGGGTAGGAGTTCGAATTGGAATGAAAAAGAATTGAAATAATCCGAAGCGAATTTTAGATAATTTAAGTGAACTCAAAAGGTGTTATATTCGTCCATTGGATCCGAAAATTAAATGAAATACACATCTTGAATTATTGAACTCATTCAAAAGAATTGGAAAAAATTTAAGGGAACTCATCGAGTTTTTCTGGGAATTTAATAGAATTTGATGTAGGTAAGATAAATCAAGATGATACAGCGGATTCAACGTGCATTGGAAATACTACATAGAATTTGGAGAAATTCAAAAGATTCAAAGAAATCAAGACAGTTCTAGATACATTAAAAAATGTACAAAAGATTTTGAAGAGGATTCGAAAGATTTGAATAAAGGAAAACGAATCCAAGCTAATCCTGTAGATGGCAATTAAATTCAAAAGAGTCCAAAGAATTGAAGGGCATTTGAAACAGTTCCAAATGAATTTAAAAAGAAGCCAAGGGAATTCAGAAGAAGTTTAAGGAATCAAAATAAAATTCAAGTCAATTCAGAAGGAGTTAATTTAGCCCTTCGGGTTTAAGGAACTTTAAAAGATACAAAAAAGTCCAAAGGAACCAAAATAGTTTCATGTGAATCATAAAAACCTTAATAATTCAAGGCTAATAAAAAGATTGCTAGATAATTTAGAAAATTTAGAAACAGGTGTACACATGAACTCAGAAGCGGTTTCCCCTACGCCTCATTCAGAAAAATACCAAACCGAAAGTAAAACCTGACTAAAATAGAACTTTGAATTCCTTGAAATTTTGCAATACCTGATAATTCCATTAAGAGTGGAGAATCCTCTGTTTCCTTAAATAGAATGGGTCTAATCTCAGAAAGATTAGCGAATTCGAGCTTTCGAAAATTCAAATAACATTGAATTTAAATACTGCTAAAAATGAAGTGTACACAAAACGACTAATATAATAAAAATGTTAAATACTGATAAAAATTACCGGTTGGAGAAATGTCGTGCGAAGGAAATTTATAACGACGTGCAAAAAAGAGAAATAATAAGAATAAGCAAATACGCACAAAAAAATGAGGTACATCACTTACCTGTCCATATCTTAAAAAACGTAGCTGACTAAAAGAGGCTCACAGATTACAACACAAATATAAAAATAATCATGAAAATAACTAAAAAGATTTGCTTTACTGCAGAATACATCTTTTATTCGTGATTGACATAAAATAAAAGAGAATGACTACTGTGAAGTAGTAATATAATGTACAATAGCTTAGGGAGGTACACGCATGCTACATCTAGATAATGCTTATCGAGATAGTAGTGACAACTAAAATGCTACGGAAAAAGATACGGTCAATTATAGCAAATTCATTTTAGTTCAAACCCTAAATTACTGCTTTGCTGTTTTTTTTTTTGCTCAAAGAACAAAAAATTACACTTCACAATCGTTAATGATAAATTGTATGTCAATTATCCAAAATGAATACTCGCGTCAACGAACCTTACATGATAAAATATTATACTTTTATTTCTACAAGATTATAGGAAAGCGAATATCTGTGTGAAGCCATAACACTATCTTCTATGCCTGTCCCTCGATCTGTCCCTGCAGGACACAAATACAAATTTATTAAAATTAGATTTGGAAAGATAATACATCTCAATTTTATTCATGGAGGGCATAAGCTTTAACTCCCATAACTTACTTCGATTTTTCATTTATCAAACTCCTGATAAACGCGAGATTTAATAGAAACTTTTAACCTTTTACTGTTGTTTCATACTATAGAGAAATAAATAGTAGAATGTCACGCGGATAAATTTTCAAAAGTATGTTCAAGCTACAATGGAGAAAAAATAACGTACAAGACTACGATCGATGCAACTGTGGAAAATTAAAACTTTAGCTCAGTGCATTGGAAAATCAATCAGTAACAAAAAAGCTACGGTACATAGTGTAGAAGTGCAAACTACTCATTCTCACCTGGTGATACGGCGTCTGTCGAGGAAACTGGGAGAACCGTGGCGACGAGGTATCGAGGGAGATCGTGATCTGCTGGATCCAGAACTACTTGAGCTGGAGCGAGAAGATCGACTCGAACTGCTCGAAGACCGCGATGAACTTGAAAAACTCCTGCGACTTCTCCTTGTACTGAAAAATCATTAATTTTTTATCTTCTTCTTTTTTCTTTTGTTTCTAAATTTTTCAGATGAGAAATAATGTTTGTTTACTGATTACAGGGCTCGGTCTCACTTCAGAGATCAAAAATAGAGTCAATAGTGGCATAAATTTGGGGAACTAGAAGCAAAATAGTGGCATTAATTTGGACAAAAACTGATGATATAAATCAAGCAGGCCTCGGCCTCAGTTGGACTAAAATCAGAGATTTCTATCCGCTAAATTGATTTTCAAAGAATCGCATAAGTGACATAAGCCACATGCAGGGATGCTAGCGGTTCAGCCGTTTAAATTTAGGGGAAAAAGGGGATTGTTTTCGAAAAAAGGGGATTTTTTGGGAAAAAAGGGGATTTTTTGGGAAAAAAGGGGATTTTTCCTCAAGTGTAAGAGAAGTGAAAATACATTAATAAATGCTGCATTTTTTATGACACTTGGAATTTTATTACTAAGAACTTTTGATTGCATCAAAACAGCCTCTTCTAATCAACAGGCAGTTTCTTCTTCTTTCTAGTAACAGCAGACCTAATTAATTCCGATTTCTTTTTCTCGATTTTTTTTCGTAATTGATCTACCTTATTTCGCTTTTCTTTTTCTTTAGTACGCAACTTTTCTAAACTCATCATAAGTTCCTGAACTACAACGCCTGTTGGATTCTTACTTACGACACCTTTTAATGTTTTTTTTATCCAGTCAGAATTTTTCGTCGCTTCAATATGAGCTTTTTCGGCAATTTCTAAATCAGCCTCTAAAGTTACAATGTCCTTTTTTTCCTTTTTAATATCAGCTAACAACGCCTTTTCTATAGCACTTCGTTCCGCTTCGGCAGCCTGCTCAGCAAGGTTTTCTGAGACAAGTCGCATTTCTTCTTCTAAGTACGCTAAGTGAATTTGAAAGCTATACTGCTTTAAACCGTCTACAATTGCTAGTTTAGCGTTAAGTGTTCGCTCATTCATATTCGAATTTTGATCAGTTAGAATTCGACCCGATTTAGAGAAACCTCTCTCAAAATCTGCACTGTCATGAGGTATAGCCAGAGCATTTTGGACAACGTATTTTAAAATCGGGTATCTGCAGCTAGAAGTCGTCTCAAGCGAAAAAATATGATTATAATAATCGTCTATCCTTTCGTTTTTTTCAACGAGGAGCGAGCATCTTCATCTTGTTGAAGCAATCTCCACTCCGCTGAAATTTCATCAATATCAACATATTTTAGTGGTAACAATGTTGCTATTTTTGTAACATATGTAAGACTGATGGTTTACTTAATGTTTTCTGGAGAAAAGCATTCAAAATATTTCATTTTCATGAAATCTTTAATTTTGAGAGTAAGATACTTCGCTGATTCGATGAAAAAGTTTTTGATTTCTAACTGTAGAACCGATTTATCCTTATTTTGGGACAACTTCTTCATGGAATCTCGAACCTTTTCTCCGCAGTGGACGTCTTTCAAGTCAAGAAAATTATCAAAATTGCAAAAAAAAGACTTGAAATCAGTTTGATCGAACCTCGTGTCTTGTAAAACGTCCGGGTTTACAACGCTTCATAATAGTATCAAAATAACCTTTTTCTGTTGAGAGTACAAGACGTGAATAAGAGGTTCCTCTTTTTGGAACAATAACGTAAATTCTTTTGTGAAAATCTAAGCCGAGTAAGCAATAAATTGCAAGTTACCTTTTAAAGCCGGGTTTGTTAAATAATCTTTGATGTCTAAATAATTCCTCTTATCTAGAGTCTTTGGATACTTCTTTGGTACATGTTTTAAAAAATACTCTTCTAAACCTGGTAACTGCTCTACAATTCTTTCGCTCCCGGGCCTAATGAAAGCCACCTTGTAGTACAGTGCATTATAAAAACATGAGGTGGTAATTTTAAATCTTCTTGGATTTTACTATTTTCTTCAGACCACAAGTCTCTTTTGTGGAAATAGCAATAGATTTTAACAACAAAATCCGAAGCATCTAAGCTGAAGCGATCTATTCCTTTCAAAAACGCATTATGTGGAATGTGTAAATTACAAGTGCCGATATCAAGCAGACGCTTTAAGCCTAATTTATGCAGATGCTCTTCAAAAAGGCGCCAGACCTTATTGTTCACGTTAGGTCCATCACAGCCCAAAGTTAAGATTTTATCATAAGATAAACCGTTAGACTCTATCGCTTTTTTCAAATAATGAAACAAAGTATTACCATCACCCTTTTCAATGAAATATGTTTCAAGATGTCGATTTACAATACATTTTTGAAACGTTCACGTGAACATATATCTAATAAGAAATATGCGAATTTGATGCGCCCGCGCATATTAATTGTGGCGCGTGTTTTTGAATGTCTTGGAACAAAGTTCGTGAAAAAAAGAAAAAAGTTAGGTCAATATTCTCGATTTTAGGGATTTTTCAAATTTAAGAGGGAAAAAAGGGGATTAGGGAAAAAAGGGGACGGACTGGCATCCCTGCACATGTAATTTTGGCAATCTCCTCCTTTAGGAATACAGAGAAAAAGTTTTCGACAAGATAAGGAATTCGAATTTGTGATATTTTCTTCAAAAACAATTAATTTATTTTGGAGTGACTTTAAATTCCAGGAATATTTACAATTATACTTAGAGTTGATTGAAAAAATATGAATTAGCTTCTTATTTTGGGGATGCCCATATGCATCTTAATTATTCTTTGATTGAAGAATTTAATTTCAACTTGGGCTATCCGATTTTTTTCTCTCGATAATTCTCATTACCTGAGAAGGATTTTTAATTTCAACTTTTTCCGAAACAGAATTCTTCAAAATTTTTTTACATCAATAAGATAGGAATACTCTAATTTATCATTGCTTACTTTTTAAACAATTCACATTCAAATATTGTTGAATTTTAAAATTTTTTATTGCAAAGTTGTTCGAGTCAACAATTCTAAGTTTCTTTAACTTAGAAGAAAGCATTAGGAGAAAAAATTGTATTTCCTCCAAAAGAATAAAAATTCACGATTTCTGCAGGAACAAGAAGAGATATAAAAAAGGTTCAATAATCAAAGTTATTCCTTTAAAAAAGTTATACAAAAAAGTTTATTAGCGATTCTTTGTATCTTACGTCGTTATTGAAATATTCGCTGGAATGTGAATAACATAAATCATGCAAACAAGAAAAGTAAATATTGAATACTTTCTTCGACTGTTTACATTTTTAGTGGAACATTGTTAAAAAAAATTGGTTTCTCCTGTTGATTTAAACCCTCCTTGATTATTTATGTCAATGGGAAATTGCATTTATTCGAATTTCAGAGAATATTTCAATAACGACGCAAGATAGAAAAAATCGCTAATGAACTTTTTTGGAGAACTTTTTTAAAGAAATAACTTTGATTATTGAACCTTTTTCACATCTCTTCTTGTTTCTGCAGAAATCGTGAACTTTTATTCTTTTGGAGGAAAAGAAATTCTTTCTCCTTTCCAAGACGCGGGCACAAGGTAAACTCATATGGAATATATTGTCTGTATTCGTACCAACTTGAAAAAAAATCGAAAGAAAAAAAAACGCTGGGGTTTTTGAGAAAATCGAGTTTGAAAATTTTCAAATAAACCGCCGCCATTTTGTCAATTTTCAGAGTTTTCGCAATTTTCTTATGGAATCTAAAACAGAATAATAAGATCCATAGGAATCCAAAAAGAAATGCCAAATGTTTGTATTTGTTAAAATACTAGAAGACTTCGAATATTTTTTTCGATAAATTTCCGATGAACGACATCACGAGCGTCAAAAGTTCAAACGCTCCTAAGTTTGTCAACAGAATTTTTTTATCAGATCGCTAAAATACGTGTCGTATAAAATCCTTTGAAAAACAACATATTTTATTTTGGAACGATTCTGCGATTTGAGCTTACACAGCCTGCCCAACTGGAAATGAATTCAGCCTCAAAAAAATTGAATAATTTTGTCTACATGTGTGTGTGTATGCGTTTTTGAAATTCTGGCATTTTTTAATCTCTCGAATACTCAAACTTCAAAAGATGGAATTTTGAATTCGTTATGTTAAGCACTGAATAATTACCTGATTGAAGATCGAGAACTTCTAGACGCCGACCTTGATCGACTCCTCGAGGTTTTCGAAGGTGATCGACTCCTCGACTTTTTCGTAGGTGACCGACTCCTCGACTTCTTTGACAATGAACGACTCCTCGATTTCTTCGATAAAGACCTGCTCCTACTCCTAGATTTCTCAGGCGACCTCGACGGTAATTTCTTCGACCTAGACAGCGACCTTGACTTCGATCGTGATGACGACCTTGACTGCCTTTTCATAGACTTTAGTGACTCCTTCGTCCTAGAATGAGATCTGGACCTTGACTTCCTATCCTTCGACCTTGATCTGGTCCTTTTATCCCTCGACCCAGATCTTGAACGATTCTTCGGCGACCTTGAATTTCTCTTGTCCCCAGACAAAGACCTGGTATAAGACCTAGACCGTGATCTCGAATAGCTTTTGTTTCTCGGTGAGTGCTTCCTCGATCCTGGTGAACTCTTCTTCGAATCGCTTGGAGAAAAAACTCTCTGAATAATTTTATTTGATACTACAATCGGAGGTGGTGATTCGCTCGGGGATCTTATTTTAGGAGGTGACTTCGAGTAAGAACCAAGCAAATGTTTCTTCGTCCACAATGGCGAATTGTGCTTTGAAGAACTTGAAGATCTCGATCTAGTTTCTGCACGAATTTCCGCAACTTTACCAACATCATTGAGAGGCAATGGCGGCGGAGACTCGCTTGGAGATCTGATTTTAATAATAGCTTCATCTCTCATTAAAGGCAAAGCAGGTGAAGGTGATCTGCTTGAAAATGGAGTTTGCACTGAAGCTGATTGCACCGGTAATTTCTCGGGCATCATCGCCGGGAGGACCTGAACATTTGTTAGAGGATCGTCCTTTGGAAGCGCGATGTCCAAAATATCATTTTCTATCTCAACTTTAACCTTTACGGGACTAATAACTTTTTTACCAAGGGATTCTCTCGCCTTTGCAGCTAAACCAGACTGAAGGCGCTTCAAAGTATTGATTTCTTTCAATCTCTCCTCGTCTTCGGGTTTCGGATCATCATCGATGATTTCTCCTTCGTCTTCGCTTGAAGATCGCAGGCTAACTCTAGGGACAATCTGTATCTTTTTGCTTTTCGATTTCGATCGAGATCTTCGTTTCTTGTCCGGAAGAAGAGGTTCCTTTGACTTCTTCTTATCGTCCTGGAGAATATCCATGTAGCGTTCGGGGTTCTTCCTGACTGGAGAGTAACTCAAGGTAGATCTCCTAGATCTGCTGCGAGATCTACGACGGTCTCGTGATCTGTCCCGTCTGCTTTTATTTCTGAGCGGAGACCTAGATCTTCTACGAGAATTCGATCTTCTGCGGGCGACTGATATTTTACGAGAGCTTGACCTGCGACGGGAGCCTGATCTTCCTCGAGAAACTGACCTTTTTCGGGAGCCGGACCTTCGCCGAGAGACTGATTTTCTACGAGATCCTGATCTTCTCCTGGAACCAGACCTTCTTCGAGAATTTGATTTTCTACGAGAATCGGACCTTTTTCTGGAACCAGATCTTCTCCTGGAACCGGATCTTCTTCTGGAACCGGACCTCCTTCTTGATCCGGATCTCCTTCTTGATCCGGATCTCCTTCTTGATCCTGATCTCCTCCGAGAAACAGATCTAGATCTTCGACGTCTTGGAGGAGAAGGTCTCCTCCTGGAACCATAACGATCAATTCTAGAATGACTCCGGCTTCTGGAACGAGAATATCTGTTGTGTCGCCTTGGAGATCTGGAAACTCTTCTCCTTCTGGGAGAAGGAGAAACTCTTCTTGGTCTCGAAAACCTTCTTGGAGATCTTCCTCGATCGTTGCGGCTTCTCGAATGTGACCTATCGCGTCTTGGACTTCTCTGGACTTTTTCCACGACTGAAGACCGTTCTTTTCTCTCGTTTGCGATTTTCTTCGGAGGGGACTCCTTCTTCCTTGGAGGCGGAGTCTCATTGCGGTGTTTATCTTTATCTTGCTTCTTTGGTGATTTGTTCGAACGTTGAGGTTTCTCAAGATCTTCGGACTTCTCAGGATCTTTGTCGTACTTCGATGACTTTTTTGGTCTCTCTGGCGAACTAAAATAAAATTTTTTTATGTTTAGACAAGATCAATTGAATTTATTTTTCATAGAGTTTTCTTTTTAGGTATTTCGAAATTAATATCGTCAAATTTAGGAAACGAATTGAAAAATATCTTCTAAATAAATATTGTCAACAGAGAGAAATAGGGAGTAAAAATGCGTTAGAAATGTCAACTAGTAATTAGGTGGCGACCCTAGCGGCCACTTTTTCAGAATAGGTCAATATTATTGATATATCCATGATATAGATTTTTGTATGCACGACTCGTTTGGTGGTGCAGAATACTGCATGTCAAAAACCACGTCGGTAAATAAATGTGGACACTAAAGAGTGTACACGTGTGCGTTGCGTGGATCTAAGTAGGTACACTTCACGTACACAATCTAACTTCGGCTTCGGCCCGGCGCCGACAATAGCCGACAAAAAAGTTTCACGAATCGTCGATCCCGCGATCGAAGGCATTTGTTCCGAATATTTTGACA
>WSXT02022790.1:0-14069 GCA_011762715.2 Neuroterus valhalla | reverse complement strand
TGGCATTATTGATTATATTTCTCTTTCTATAGCTTGTTGAATGTTATGCGCGCCACAATAGCCGCTTCTCCCCTACATCTATACTTCATGAGAGGGACAATTTTTTTTTCCATTATGAGAAAAACGTCTTGCAAATTTGTTGCTCTGTGAGATTTTTTTATGTAACTCAAGTTTGATAATCAAATTAATGATAGCCCAAACATACAGAAAGAATTATTATTTAAATTTTCTCGAAAAAATGTATTTATCACGTTTTATCTGCTTTTCCTCATTTATCTCACTTGAGTTGTATCGAATAGTATTCCGAAGAAGAAATATTTTTCAATTATGATAGAACACTTGTTTAAATTGTTCATTGCAAATTCATACTTTTTTTTTATTCAATTAAAAGATCAACTACTTGTTTAAAATTTAAACTTGTTTGTTGAGAGCTGAATTTTTATGTTAAAGTTGCATTATTTCGAATCAAAATTCATCTCTGGTTGAAATTGTAACAATGTACTTTGTTAAAAATAAATTCATATTTTTTTGGTAAAAATTCATTGAACATTGATTTCTGAATCTGAAAATTAAAGTATTTCCTTGAGAATTTATGTACTTCTTGGGAAATTTGCCTTTTTTTGTAGAAAATTATTCTTTATGGTCAAAAATTCATGTTTTAAAATGCATCTATCCATTTGAAGATTAATCATTCTACCTGAAAATTCATCAGTTTCGTTAAAAATCAATTTCTCCAACTGAAAATTGAACTGTCTCATTTTTAGTGGAAAATTGATCTTTTCTAGTTCAAAATTCGACAATTTGGTGAAAATTTGTCTTTTTAGATTGAGAATCTAATTATTTCGTTGAAACTTTACATATTTTGTTGAAAAGTCGATTTTTTTGTAGAAAATTATCTTTTCCTTCAGAAGTTAATATTCTTCTTCAGAAATTCTTCTTTGCGGTTAGCAGTTCAAGTTATACAGTTAAACATTTTTAATTTTAGTCGAACATTAATCTAGTTATAACTCTTATGTTCGGGTTATAATTAATTTTTTAAACCAAAAATGTCACTATTACATTTTTGTTTGAAATTTTTTATTTTTATAGTTCAAATTTCAACCATTTTGTTTGAAAAATTATATTTTTTGGTTGAAAGTTAATTTTTTTGTCAAAAATTGAAGTATTCTAGTTCAATGATCATCATTCCAGTTCAAAATTAGTCTTCCTGGTTCAAAATTCGACTACTTCAGTTAAATATTTTCAATTTTATTTCATTCTTCATCATTTTTTGTAAAAACGTAGTAATTTGTTCGACAGTTAGTTTTTTTGCAATAGGTAATTATTTGAACTGGAAATTTAACTCATTCCTATTAAAAATTCCATAGTTTCAGTCAAAAATTAATTTGTTTAGTTAAACATCCATTTTTTCATTTCGAAATTTGAGTACTGAGTAAATTTTCTGTTGACAATTTATCTTGTTTAGTAAAAGTTAATTTATCTCTTTAAAACTCAAATCTTCCAGTTGTTTATTTGTTCAGTTAAACTTTAATTTTTTTCTATTTCAAAATTTGAGTATTCAAATCTTCGTTGACAATTTATCTTTTTCAGTAAAAGTTCATTTATCTATTTAAAACTTAACTCTTTCAGATGAAGATTCTTCGTTTTAGTTTAAAACTCTTTTGCTTGGTTTAAAATTGTTTTTTTAAACTAAAAATGTTACTGTTCCTTTTTTTTGTTGCAGATGATTATTTTCTTGGTTCGAAATTCGACTATTTCGTTGAAAAATCATATTTTTTCTTAGAAAATGATTCTTTCTATTTCGAAATTAATCTTCTTGTTCGACAATTCACCTTCATGGTTGAAAATTGATGTGCTCTAGTTAAATACTTATCTTTTTATCTGAATGTTTATCTTCTTGATTGAAAAATGATCTAATAGTTGTGAATCCGTTTTTTTTTGTTATCAGGAATTGATTTTCCTTAGTTTCGAGTTTGACTGTTTCAATTTTCGTCAAGAAAAATTATATTTTTTTGTTGAAAATATGAGTATTTTCTTCGAAATTGATTCATTTTGCAATGTTTGATCTGTTGTGTTAAAGAATGTTTACAATGAAAAAAAAAATAAATAAATTTTTGCGTTTTGTGAGAAATACATAAATATGTTACTTCTAGTTGACCGGGAAAATTGAAAAAATTGACCGTGAAGAACCGGGAAATGAACGAGAATTTGAAATCCTCCGCTGAATCGCCACCCTGCAAAAAGCGAGCCAAAAAGTCAATGATTCCAGGGATGGTTTTTCGATTTTTGAAATATAGGGCACGGTCACTCTTCGAAATTGGGTCAGATACAGGGAATGGAGGGTCTAGATATTGAAACCTGCAAAATATACAATAGTGAAAATAAAATTTACAAAGTGTATCAAATTTCACCTATTTTAATGAGAGATATTGCTTTGAAACAAGAAGCGTTCATAATTAAAATCTCCAATTAAAATGTACATTCACAACGATCGAAGAATGAAGCTAAAATTAATTTCATGCAAAACAAAAAAACCTTCACGGACCTTTGGAATCAGGTATTATTTAGTAACTGTAAATCAGGTTTAGTGTATACGTGAAGCAACTTAATTACACTTATTATTATATTGCGGTGAGTAAATTTTCTGTCCCAGTAATTACTTCTCTCGCATGGTGCGTAATAAGCGAGAGCAGTCATGCAAATTTCATTTTAATCGGGTCACTAATATACGTCCTTTGGTCCACTTTACCAAACTGTCGCGTTCCGAGAATAATTGATAATATTCTTTTTTCCAAACTGATGTGTTGAATCTGTAATTTGTGTACAGATAATGTGGAATTTCATTTATATTCAAAAGTAAAATGATACGTAGAATCCATAGGATAATAGTATTGCGATACTATGGAGAGCAATAATCATAAATATTTTTAAAAAATGTATCATTGGAATATCATTTTTTTCTATTATTTTTTTATTTCAGTAGAGTCGTGTTACCGATGCTCATCTATAATACAAACCTAACGGAGCACTTAAGAAAAAAATAGAATCGTATCAAGTGGCTTCAGAGGTGTCGAATAACCGTGCTTTCGAAGTAAGACACAAGATATCTGGAGTGACATGCATGCATATTTATACGTTTAATGTACTCGTTAGAAATGTGGGAAAATAGTCATTTCAGTTTGATTAGGATTAGGATTAGGATTAGGCATACTAAGCCTATTTCGTTGATTCCTGGGCTATTAATTATTCTAATATCCTCTAATTTAAAGAAAAAGCTCATTATATTGTCATTATAGAAGAAAACTGTAGGAATTTCCTCCGTTAATGACATAATCTCTCACTTACATTACTTTCGCTCGTATATACTCTCAAGATAAATGATTGTAATTATATTTATCTGTTTACGAATCTAAACTGAAATTTTCCAAAGATTAATTATATATTCTGATTCAATAATTGTGGAACTTGTTTTCCAATCATATCATAAATCTCTTTTGTCACTTTTTCAATTTATCTGACAGAATAAATCAGTTATATTTGAAGGAAATGCGATCACTATTTCAGATATGCTTGCCGTGAATGTTCGAAGTTTTCGCTAAAAATAAAAAATAAAGCTTTATATTCAAAATGGGTCTGTCCTCTCTTTTCTATTTACACTTTTTTTTTGTCTCCACTTTTTTTTTTTTTTGGTTTTGCGAAAACCAAATTTTAACTTTGTGACATTTGTGACCATACGGTTCGCCATACGGTCATGTAATAATCCACAAGCAAAATATTCATTATTATTCTCGCCTCTGGGTGCTAAAACCCGTTTTACGCGGATATGACATTTAAGAGATGTATTTCTACCTAACTTATGCCTTATTCGAGGTATAAAAGAAATCCGAAAGAAAAGGAAAGAATCACCTGCGGCGCAAAAGGGACAGGATGTCGATATTCAGGATGAATAGAATGACTTTTCGGTAGAAAAATTGAGCCTTGCCGTGTAAATCACGTAACATCGCTTACGACTTTCCTTTTACACTCTCACACAATACCTGTTCTTTTCAAATAGCCCAATAATTCTTGCCTTTCATAAGTTCTCTCAAATCTAGACTCAAAGAGAGCTTTTTCGTTGTAACCGCCTCCTTACACCTAGAAGAATTAATCTCTCTTCAAGCATTAAATGCATTTCTCATTTCCAATTCTCAAACATTCTCAATCTTAATATTCTAACTAAACAGAAGAGACAATAATAACTGTCAAAAATATCACGGGGAGTTCACTTTTTATATTAACAATATTATTTACTAAGCAGCGCTTGTATCCGTGTAGAGATTTTGCTATGGCCCAGACCGGGCGCAGACCAGGCTTAATCTGGCCCGGATCTGGAAAACGGACC
The DNA here is from genome assembly GCA_011762715.2 of Neuroterus valhalla. Taxonomy (NCBI): domain Eukaryota; kingdom Metazoa; phylum Arthropoda; class Insecta; order Hymenoptera; family Cynipidae; genus Neuroterus; species Neuroterus valhalla. The sequence goes on along the minus strand of WSXT02022790.1, from coordinate 9,688 downwards.
AGGGCCTAATTGCTGATGGAACACACGGCCCGATCTGGCAGGCCGATCTGTTCCCGATCCGGCCCCCCAACAATTTACCGTTGAGAGCCATTTTCAAAATTTTTCATTTCTCAAAATTTTTTTTATAATAATACTCTTATCACAAGGTAAATGGAAAAAGTGAACTTAGATATTTATTAGAGTACCAAAGATCAACAATGAATGCATTGAAAAATTTTTAAACAATGCTTCTTTCGCAGTTACATTGTACTTTGTACAAGGGACATCTGAAATTATGTTATTATAAAAGATTAGTTTGAGTTAAGAAATAAAACTTGAAAGTGCCATTCATTCTAATTCATGACGCTCATTCTCAGCATCTTTTAACACAACAACAAAATAGTCCATTTTCCAACCAAAGTGATGAATTTTCAAATCAAATCATGAATCTTCAACTGGAACACTCAAGTTCCCAACCGAGAAGATGAATTTTCAACTAAAAGATAAATATTTAAGTGAAGCACTCCAGTTCTCAACCATTAATGGAAAATTCAAACAAGAATATTAATTTTCAATTACAAAGATTAGTCTTCTGCTAAAAAATGCAATATTTCAATAAGATAGTTGAATTCCGAACTAAAAAAATAATGATTTCCAACCGAGAATGGGAGATTCTTCAACTGAAGAATTCCTCTTCAACTGAAAGAGTTGCATTTTCAAACATTTAAATTAATTTTCATCAAACAGATAAATTGTTGAGCAGGATTCGAACTCTCAATTTCAAATACAATAAAATAAAACTAACTTTCGAAGACATTTTTTCGTTCATGAACAAAATGATGAATTTCTTGATAAAATTGTAAATGTTCAACTGTTGTAGTTGAATTTCAAACTAGAATGACGAATTTTTAACAGAAATGATGAACCTTCAACTAGGATAGTTGAATTTTTGACAATAAAAATAATTTTCAACCAAAAAATGCAAATGGTTTTATTTCAAACTACAAAAATAATAATTTCCTACTAAAAACCGAAGGTTCTGGCCTCGAAATTCACTTTTAAATCAATTTTGCATACAGAGCGAAAAAAATGTATTATTTCAATACTTGTTTCGTAAAATTAAGGATTCGCATTTTGAGGTTAGATTTATAATTCCTCATTTTGTAAGGGAAGGTTGAAGAGACATAGAGTAAATGTACTGGTTATCGTCACTGCATTAGTTATCGTCAGATGACCTAGTATTTTTCGTACAACAAGATTTTGTCATTTCGTAAAATGACAAAAATGTCATTTTAGGTAAGTTTGAATATCCTTCTATCAAATTAGTAAATTTTTTTGTGTGAATACACTTTTACGTGCCTGACGATAACCAACGCATTTTCATAATTCGAATTTTAATCGTGAATAAAAATTGACCGAAATCAATTATAATGTTAAGTAATCAAAATTAGGCTTTTTAAATCTTCTCTAGTCGATTGAGCCCTTTGTGACACTATTAATTGTGTTTCAAATACAATTATAAGCATATTCGATTTCCAATTCAGCTTGAGGTGACGATAACTAGTGCATTTACCTTATTTCTGTTTCTAAAAGAAGTACTAATAAAATGGAGGAATCGAGTTTTGAGGATAAAACTTCGTTCCTACCCCCTTATTCAATCTGTATAAAAAATAAGTTGTAAATGATCTGAAATTGGTGGATCTGATATGTTGTGTATCATATATTGTGCTAATTTCATGAAGACTCCATTTCTCATTGGCAAGAAAAGTGCTTCCACTAGTAATAATAAAAAAGAGATATTTAACTGTGAGGTCAGAATTTATAAGAAATTCTTACTCAAATCTACGTTGATATTTGGAACCTGACCATCATCTGAATCCTCATGAATAGAATCAAAATAATCATAACCCATCAGTTCATCACCATCCCCGATTTCATCAACAATACTCCCATCTTCTGACATTTCTAGAACTTGCATTTCGGGTTGCGTTCTCCTTTCTTCTTCATCATCTGCATCATTACCTATATAATTTTCAATGTATAATTAGTAACTTGGGTTAAAATTCAGTTGACTAGGAATATTGTGAAAATGTACCATTTACGTTACATACCAAATAAAGTCCAAATGAAAGGTTAGGTCCTAGGCCCCAACCGTTCTGGTTCGGGCCTTGGCCATAGAATTATCCTAATCTGGCCCCGAAGATATCAAACCGATCAGGGCCAGATCGGTCATCGGAAAAATATGTGGCTATTTCTGCAAGGGATAGGGGAAAGCATGAAACCATTGCTTTTTCATTTTTGAATGCTTTCTTGGTTTTTTTTTTTCTAGATAAAGAATATACAGGCACATGTAACTAACAATTGTTAAACTCTAATTGCCAAACCTAGTAGAAAAAATTTCGCGTTTAAAAAACAGATGTAAGAGTAAGAGAGTTTTTGAGGGAGATTCTCAACTAAAATGTAAGCATAAAAAGGAAAACTCAGACACGTTTACTTCCCGGTGGTCTATTTAGAAATTCTCACGTCAAGGCTGACCACCATAGCCCCCGTTAATAATTTCTTATAAAATCACGGAGGCGACGCATTATCATCGCAACTCATCTGTGTCTTCCGATAGTGAAGCTTAACGTGGGAGGGAACCTGAACCTTCTCTTTGTGAATTGAGGGTTTGCAAAAGGAAATTCCTGTATCTCGGCTGATCGTGCACTGTGCAGGTGCATAACACCCACGTAGTAAGCGCAAGGCGTGTCGAACGTAGAATCAAGCTCTGTAAATTGTGCGAATATAATGAAGTGAATTATCGTCACCGATGATGCAAGACAGTCGCAAGATTCGTGCGATTCTATGCCAGTGTCGTGCGAATTTCTCACGAAGGCAATTAAACATTTTCTCAAGATGTGAATCTTAAAGATCCGCAGTTGCATACCTCTTAGATTGTCCAATATTTCATTGTTAATTTATAATTCTTTTTTTCATCTTTCTGCATGTTTGAACTCTCCTAAATTTAGTTCAAGAACCACTCAATTTTTTCATGATTTGCTTGTTTATTTGCACAAGGCTTATAGGGTCTTGAAAATAACATTAGAAATTTCACAAAACGATAGCTTGAGATGTAATTATCGTGTGCAGCGAAACATGATATGTAGTTAATTGAAATATAAGATAGATTTCATAACCAGGAGCAGACAGGATTAATTTTAATTAGTAACTCTGCATTCGGCCGAGCATGAAATTTGACCGAGCATAAATCAGGTAATTTATTATTATAATAAAATATTATTTGATTTAGGTTTTCCCTTTTTTTAAAATTTTTATTCCTCGATAGTTTCATACAAAGCATAACAGGATGCCTGTTTTAATTTGGAACTCGAAACAGACTTTAAATTTAAAATTTTCGCGCGTTTTTTATTAGAGCCTTGAACCCAGCGGTACAATATGCGCAAGAGTCTGCGCGGGGTTCCACGCTTTCCGGCCGGCGAGAGGCGACCGGCACTCCCGGCAGGCGTCATTTTGGCGTGCCTTTTCGTTCTGTGATGTTGTGGCGTGGTAGGTTAGATATACATTCTCTCCGTGAGGATCAAGAATTAAAAAAGTTGTGGTTTTTTGTTCGAATGTATGTTTGTTTGTTAATAATATAAGTTATTGTTATTTTTAGCGTGCAGAAAATGCCAACAATCGTGTGCTTTATTGGTAAAGTTTGTTTATGAATAAAGTCAAACAGATTAAATTTCATGTTTCGAAAGCATTGCAGCAGACGAAAATAATTGTTTGAAACTGGTAAGAAACATCACTTGTTATTCATTTCAATATAAAGAGTCAGTTTCTGATATTTTATGGCGCCATCCAATTTAACTCTAACAATCTTTCATGTAACTGCATATTTTGTTTCTTACAGCTTTTCCCTCTCAAGACATTTAAAAATGGCTCGAAAATTCTTCAAGAAAACACCGATCTTCGTGGTTGAGGATCATAATGAAGTTTTACCCTGCATTTATCGTTGTTTGGGTTCAAAACATCTCCCCTTCGAGGGCAACACATTCATTCACTTGGACTCACACCCTGACATGCTTATTCCGAAAGACATGGCGGCGGATACCGTATGGGACAAGCAGCAACTTTTTAGTCAACTAAGTATTGAAAACTGGATACTTCCTGCAGCTTTTGCAGGACACCTAAAAAGTCTGGTCTGGATTAAGCCACCATGGGCGAAGCAGATGGCTGACGGCATGTCAACATTTCTCATTGGTAAACACAAAGAGTCTGGACTGATAAGATTAACCTGTTCTGAACCATATTTCGTGAGCGAGGCTCTATACTGCTTCCCTGAAGAACTAGAAAATACTCGGGAAGTCACCCTGCATGTGATTACTATGGGTTCCTTCATCGAGGATCCCATGAAAAAAGACGATTTTCCTGCAATTGCATCAGCTCTTCGGCAATATTTGCCAGAGAAGGATACTCCATATATCTTAGATGTGGATCTGGACTTCTTCAGCACTAAGAATCCTTTCAAAACTCTTTACGAAAATGCGAGTCTTTATGAAAAGCTAGCTCCACTTTACGAATTCAAGAGACCTGATTCTACTGATCCGGAAATTCTTAGGGAAACTACATCTGCTCGAGATGAACAATTATCGGAATTGCAGGAGCTATTTTCGTATCTTCAAGAACATAGAAATTTGCAAGGTTATGAAAAATCAAGAACGGCGAGGTATGAAGCTGTGGAATTAATTTATCATGAGACAATGAGATGTTATAAAGATTCTGAAATTAATTGGATGTTGGTACATGATGCTGGATGCACCATCGATGACACTGATCTTCCACATCACGTGACCAGTCAACAAGATCTTGATAGACTCATTACTGGAACTTTCCGGTCGTTTTTGGCCGTTTTGCCTGTTCCTCCTACGATTGTAACTATTGCGAGATCCAGTTACGATGAATATTGCCCTCCGGAAGATGTTGATCAGATCCAAGTTGGTGTGCTTGACGAATTGAAACAGAGAATTGCAGTTGAAGTGGATACTAAACTACTTTATTTAGAAGAAGAACCTTATTGAAGATGAATAACAATTTGTAAACCCGTACTTGTTATACATTCGTTTTTGGAATATTGTGATACTCTGAATAATAAAAAAATTTTTACTGCACGTACTATTTGTTTAAATAAAATATCCCATCATAGACTACGGTATAGCTAGTTGCACGAAATCTTATTCAGAAGTGCATGAAAAAAATGGAAGATCAAGAAAAAAGGTTTTGAAAGTTCTCTTTTCGACATTATACAATATTCAATCATTCACTTCTGAGATCATTTTTTTTTTTTTTTTCGTAATATTGATCGATCAAGATTTGCGAAGAAAACTATACAAGAAATGTTTCCATTGCTCTCAAATTACATGAAGTTGCGGGAACTGACACGTGCACGAGTTCAATCGCGATGCATAATAATTTATATTAATTATGCACGGTGCAGTTTGCATGCAGATAGGCAGGTTCATAAGTACCATAATATTCTACGTAGGCAGGCTTTTAGTTACGCCGATGACGTGAACAAACATCACATTTCAATCATTTTTGGAAGTTAATTCTAATGCGGATGAATAAAAATCAAGTTAATAGCGAGCGTTCCGATGTTATGGTTAATGATCTAGCCTGAGGTATCCGGTAAAATGACCTCGTTTCTGTGTGGGAAACTTAATCTCTTCCAGATATCGTATTACTTTCTGCATCTGATTTTTTTACTCTAGTTCTCATTTTGCAAGAGATTCGTTTTGTTGTGAAATCTTACATATTCCATAGAAATAGTATCAAAGAACTTGAATCCAAAAAGTAAGTCTCGAATTTGAAAACGTTTGAATTGAAACATGGAACGTGAACTTTCCCTGTAAAATTTATATAAAAATTCTTTTACTTTCTAAAATAGTTTAAAGTCTTGAGGAGTCGAAGTTAAGATTCTATGAATTTGCAAAAGGCATTCGAAGCTTCTGCCAATGTGCTATGGATTCGTGACACTCGATATAAATCTGGTGGATATAGGTGCGTTTTCTATTTCATGTTCAAATACATTCTGTGATTTCCATGACCTGTTTTTCATCGAGATATTATCATCCACGGAATAAAAATAAGATGACAAATAGCTCGATTTCTTGTCGACGACAAACGAGGCACCTTGTAAACAGGTATTTGCGAAAAGTAACTTTCGTGGTTGCTCTTCACAATAAAAGTATTAATCAAAGTCTGCTTTCACCTTACACAGAACAACCGGCGGAGCAATTCCCTGCAAGTCAAATACTTTCTTCCCAGCAGTTCATCTTCTACGTTTAATGCAGATAAAAGTTTGGAAACGTTCCAACGTTTTCATTCTGCATTCTGTATTGAATTAAATACAGAAGCAAAGTATTAGGTTATAATGTAAAATAAAACAAAATAAAGTAATTAGGAATGAAAGAAAAGTATTGAAAAAAGATGTAGGCTGGGTTCTTAATGAACTGACCGGTTCAACAACTTGTTTCTTGATTTCCCACTTATTTATTCAGCGCATGTTAATTATTCAAACGAGACTTGCAGATGTCTAAGCGTCGATATGTGGAATGACGAATTTCCGTGCTGACGATGCATCGCGAAATCGCTAATTAGAATCCCTTACTTGATAAGCAATATAGATGCTTTGGCACCTTGACGTAGCTCTCTCAGCGAATTTCTTCAATTCAAGTCTGAGCATCTATAAAAAATGCAAGCCCACATCCGATTGCATGTGAACATTTCTAGGAGTCGATGTCCTTCGACGTGGGGGCGAGACTTGATTCAAATGAGTCATTCAAAATATAGACATTTTATTTATGACAATAGTGCAATGTCTAGTTTCTCTGAATTTATAATAATCAATATTGAGAGCCTTTCTCTTCTGGTATCAGGAAATAGATTGACACCTCGCCTTTTTTGGTTTTAACGACCTCCACATGGCGAATGAGCTGCGTTGCTGCTAATCCATACATCAGAGTTGGTATACCTAATAAACAAAAATAATAATTCTATTATAAGTAGGTAATCAGGAAGCGCTCTGGATACAAACTCGACGAATTCCTACCCTACCCAGTTCGAGACTAATCTAAGCTGTAGAGGTTCATGACCATGCTAAGTTCCTAGAATATTCATTATGACGTCACATGGATACGAATCACTACAGCTTAGAATTGTCTTGAAGTCAGTAAGGCAGGAATTTGTATCCAGAACACTCCCTGCCTATCTACTATTATACATTTGCACTTGATAATTTGAGAGACCAGGAATGTTCGAATACATTTCAGTGGACAATGTGTTGAATAGGATTTTCAGATTGATAAAAGGTGTTTATGGATATTTACATAGAAACAATTCAAGTACCCGAGTCCTAAATCATCAACTCATCGTTTCTTTCTGCTTGCATGTTCAACTACCGTTTTTTTTTTATAGGAGACCATAATAAGCAAAGGAGAAAGGGGCCTAAACTAAACTCGCGATAGCCGGCGTGACTAACGTATGTATTAGTTACGCTGTCCTCTTTTGCCATTAACTTTGTACAAGCGAATACCAAGGTTAAGTATCTTGATCGCCTTGAAGAATTTGTCTTCGAGACTGAGGTCCTGTTCAGGCCTCTTGGTGCAGTGGTACTTGATGTAAGGAAAACAACCAGTTCTCAAAATGTGGTAGTTGCTTTTACCCACGGGCCAATTGAAATGAGACATTCCCCTCTGATCGTTGGTTATATCGGCATATTTCACGAAATAGGATGTCCAGGGTGGTTCCTTGGTTTGCAATAAGTAGCTCGTTAGGACCTGGTTTTTACAGAAGAAACAGAAAATTCAGAATCATCAAATTCATGTTTCACTTCATCTTCCTTGCAACTCCATTCAATAATTTGACTCAGGAGAATGTTGATCTCATTTTTAAACTTATTTTATTTTTGAGAGTTACTTCAAACTGGATGCGTTAAAAAGGAGTTCTGGAAGTATTGTACTTTCGAAGAAAAAAAAATATGAACTAGATCCTGAGGCCTGGAGTAATATCCCTAAGTTGAAATCTTAACTGTACTCTTTCTCACGATCTTTTTTTGCTGGTGATTTGTTTTTCTAGTTTTGTTCTCTGAAGAGGTATTTGTAGGTAATTGGCGTTAGTGGAGAAGGCATGCGTGTTATTTCCGAATTCTTAGACTGAAGAAATGACTAACCTCCGAAGCTAACGGTTTTGGCCTCCGGGTAAAATATCTTACGTGACAAGCGAGCGATTTTTCAATTGGCCGCAAAGCGGCAATCATTTGTGGATTGATCCTTCCAGACTTCCAACTTTTTTCTGCAACAAAGCACAAATTGTAATTGATACATTATAGTGAGTGTACAAGCACATATTAACAAATAAATAATCTTATTATTAGGGTAGCTTTGGAAAAGTTATGAGTTCTAAAAGCCTAGTATATGTGTGAGTTTGAAAGGATTTGAATCCTTAAACATAATTTTTAATATTGAATATAATTATTTTATCAATTATACTACTGATCGAAACAGCATGGTCTCCGACAGCCTTGGCCTAAAGTGAGGATTTCTATGAAGCAAACATTCAAGGCGGCATGAATCATTTACGTAATATCAATTAACTGTATTTTGTCTGATTGTAGATTTTTCTGATTATAACGGGTGGACTATTTTTATTCATGAAGATATAAGAAGGCAATTTTCTGCGTGTATTTGAAAATATTTGAAACGACTTTATTTGAAACGAAAGATGAAAAAATTTGGCATTGAACTTTCATGGTCAGATTCCGAATTTCCCTTTATATATTTTTTCACTTATTAACAAAAATAAAAAATGAAAAATTTTTGACTTGAAGTATACCGGTTTCTGGAAATACTTGGATTCATCTTAGAATCCCTAGAAAACTTGAAGCAACTATCCAAGAAAGACTTCCAAAAGCAATGTAAATGTTAAAAGGTGGTTTGAATATGTTATAAACAAATAAGTGAACGAAAATGGTTTCGTAAGGATTGGTAGCGATTCGTCACTTGATTCTCATTAAATTTGTAAAATATACAAACAAAAAGAATTTTTTAAGTGAAATTAAGGAAAGTTGATAAATAATTTGTTATTTTTAAAGCAATTTTTATAAACAAATATCGATATCAGGTATTTTTGATTAATTAAATCAAGTTTTTTTTTTATTGAATCGATCATATTTTACTTGGAAATCATTCCTGAGAATCGTATTTGGCCAAGAAACAAAAATTCATAATTGCTTAAACTATCTTAATTAACAAATGCACTGTTTGGCGGTTTTTGGAGGTACAAAATCGATTTTTTCGATGCAATTAACTGTAAATAACTAACTTCTGAATTTTTGAGAACATTTCGCTGACGTCAAAAAACTTTATTGTAAATATCATTTGTTTAAACAAGTTTTTATCATTTAATGTACCATTATACATATTCACACGTGAAATACCGTTTTTTTTATTACGGAATTGACAATCAGTTATAAAGCAATGACTTCCTGCTATGGATCGATAACATTTGATAATTGTTTAAACGAACTTGATAAACAAATGCATTCTTTGGCTAATTGAGCGGCTGAAAGAAAAATCCGTAAGGATCGAGTAGCGCTCAGAAAAGCAGTGTAATTTTTGTTGAGTGCAAGTTTGTAGTAGAAAGTTCAAGATCAGAATTCGTTCTCCTC
>WSXT02022779.1:0-14070 GCA_011762715.2 Neuroterus valhalla | reverse complement strand
CTCATGAAGAAACATTTTTTCTCTGTGACTTTCTTTTCAATCTTGCTTTATTTGGCTAAAAATTCTGATTTTCGTTTCTATTTTTGAATTTTGAAAATGCCACAACTCTGACAATTTTGTTTTCATCAAAAAATATCATTAGAATAAACTATTTTATTTTTCACCTACTACAAGAAACCGCACTTACAATTTTTGAGTCTTGGAAAAAAAGTAAAAAAAAAAGTTCAAAATGCTCCCCCTCTTGCATTCTTTATCCAAAATAGCTGATTAACGAAGTTGATCTGTATTTTTGGTTCTTTAAAATGTGTGTCAAAGGGCAATCCAATCCGAGTAGTCTTTCAAAAGTTGTGAAGTATACCGACACCAACGACACCCACGACGACGACGACAACGACAACAGACAGACACCAACGTAAAAACTACTTTTTCCGAATCAGGAGGTCTCAAAACGTTGAGATTTCATGAATTCCGTGAAAGTTCATTTTCACATAAAACCGATACCTTCTCATTATTATGAGAATGTAATAATCTGTGAACTCGATAACTGGAAAAGGGGGAGTATTTTGAAAATTTGTTTGGGCTTTTTTTTCCAAGATTCAAAAATTGTAAGTACGGTTTCTCATAGTAGGTAAAAAGTGAAACAACTTATCCTCATGATTCTTTTGGCATTTTCATAACTCGAAAATATAAACGAAAATATGACAACTTTTAGCCAAACGACGCAAGATAGGAAAAGAAGTTTGTAGAAAAAAAAATTTTTCTTTTTGGGAGCCCTCCAGGATTATCTTTACAACTTTTCGAGTTTTCTCGAAAAATCGAAAATTAAAATTTCGGTCGCACAGTAAGATAATGAAAATAAAAAGCTTCATTTTTCGGTCAAACTATGTAAGGTAACGGGAAATATGAATGAACTTGACTTGTGCACCAAAAAAATATCTACAAATTTGGTCGAATTACCTTTTTTGATAGGACAAGTAGTTTTTGCTTCATTTATAAAAAGCAATAGAATGAATTCATTTCAATCAGGAAAAATAACTATGAAAATGGAATAATAAATTTTTTTGTTAAATGACTAAAGCTATCACAGAAGATTGATAGAGAAAAGTTATTCAGCCGAAAAATATCTGTAGATTTGTTATAATTTTTCCCATAGGACGCTTGATGTTTCTTTCAATCGTGAAAAATAAAATTAAATATTTAATTTCTAGAAAAGCTACACAACATGTGAACAAAATTAGGCAACAAAACTCCTCTACCGCTTCGAACAAACTTCGATCGAGTGCGCAGCACGAGACACGCGACGAAAATGTATTCGTTAGAGCCAGTGAAGCTTTAACAAAAGATAATTTATGCTCATCTAATTAAAGTAGTCGGCATTTCACTTTTGAGTTTCACAAGCTCTATATAAAACTGTAGGGAGGTACAAAGGCCGAGCGCGGAGCGCGAGGTAAGATTACCATCGAGCGCGAAGCGCGAGATCTGAAAGACGCGCGCTCCAGGCGCGCTCAAATTTGCGAGCGAAGTGCGCGAAGAGAATGTGCCCGCGCAGCGGGCAGATTTTTTAGGTTAGAAAAACATAAAGTCATGCCTCGAAAAAATTCATACATATGACTCTTTAAGAGTAGTAAGGAAAGTCAATTAATAGAGAGATAGGAAAGGAATAAGTAATCGGGATACAATGAATAGTATAAGATAATAAAAAAGGAAGGACTACCAAAACATTCAGAATAATGGTGGGGAGAAAAGAAATGGACAATAATAGCAAGATTTAGATTGGAAGACGAGGTATGAGAGGAATGAAAGATAAAGGAAGCTGGCAAGAAAACGTGGTAATGATTCGGGGTAGGAAGGACAGGGGAAGGAGTGGACGAGGGAAGAGAGGAAGCTAGAGAAGCTAATGAGATACAATGAAAGAATTGTTGTGTAGAGTAAGAGGTTAAGGTGGAAGAGAAGTGATTAGGAAATAAGTTTTGCTAAGAGAAAAAAGGAAATTTTCGGAAATTTTTGTATGTGAAGGAACAAAAAATATGTAAAGCCTCAGGTGACACATTATAAATAAAGAAGAAGTAGAAACACAAACACTGCTCATAATTTTATTGTGGTTTAAAGCAGTGCTGTCGACATTTCTCATCTCAGAATTACAAAGGATTTCGTTTCTCTTGTGAAAACAGATTATTCTTAAAAAAAATGGAGATATCCTGTTCCCGTTGATTTTTCCCTTTTGAACATTAATGTTGCAATTGACCTCAGTTCAGGAAAGGAAAATGTCGATTGTTAAATTTGATGAGCCTTATAGAAAGGATTCTCGTTCATCATACAATTTTCAGCCACAGGATCATTTTGTTGAAATAAAAATGGAAGGTTTCCTTCAATTTCCCAGTGAGAGTCCTTTTAGTTCCGTAAATGTCTCGCGTGGACGTCTGAGAGGTATTTGGAAGCCCGGGGGATATCTCCGAGCATCCCGGTGTCCGTTTCGCTGAAATCGTTCATACTACTATTTTATTTGATTTTAAACTACTTTATAAAAGATTGGATTTTTGCAGCTGAAGATTTGTCATTTTACAATTAGTCCGAAATTTGGCTCGTTAAGTGTCGACAATTCGTATCTTTTGCTTTAAAATTCTACAATCCAATTGGAAATTGATCTTTCTAGTAGGAAATAAACTCGTTTTGGACGAATATGATACACCCTAAAAACATTCCTTATGGGGATTCGGTAAGGTGAGAAAACAGCGTCCACTCCAGAAAACGTTCATCCCACGTCGAAAAACCAATAAGAGAGAACCAGATCTCCTGCATGCACTTGGATGCCTCGACAAAAGTTTGTCCTGGTTTTTTCATTCCTAGGCATCATACTCATTATTTAAAAATGATTCATCCATTACAAAATGATGTAATGTATGCCGTTTTTTGATAAGAACCGCGAGGGACAAGCGGTTCGCGCGATATCGTTCGGAGCTGGTGCGGTCTCGTTCACAGTGTCGCAACGTGCTGTATACCCACTCCACCAAAATTTTAAGAGTTATGACAATAACACAGGCCCTCAAATGTAAAAACTCAGACATTATAAAGTTAATCTGATGGCCCCTAGGCTAGAAAAAAAGTAGGGCTCTGTAGACAAATTTTAAAGTCGAATCAACACTTAGCGACACGAAGTGCACAATAAAGTTATCTCTACTTATTAACTTTATGTTTATGAGTATAACCACTGTACATCTTCAAGTTTTTCTAAATTTCCAAATATTCCTTGTTGGCCGAGAGGTATCTGAGGCTTTCTACATTGATTTTGAGGTCAAATTATACTTTCGCACATTCGAGAGTTCTCTTCATTCTACACTTTTCTGCTAGGCTAAGGGAAAATGTTGGCATCTAGGAGATTGTGGTCAAATATGAACTCAGTAACATAGAAGACATAAAGGTAGAATTATTGACTGCTAGGTACAGACGATCTGCGATTGTACAATTATCATTTTTGCAGATTTCAAAATTCCCTGAATTCCGGGCTTTTTTCCTAGGCTGGGGGAAAATTTTACCATTACATTGAAATTTTGAGGCCGGGTTCGGATTCAGCGACTCAAAATACATGGGTTCACACCTATCTTGTACAAAAACAGACAACTTTTTTTTTACTATAAAAATCCTCTTTTCCCTGCTGTAATAATAAATATATATTCAAAAATGAATAATTTATTCCATGGTGATGCAATGCATGCTATTTTTGAATAAGAATTTCGAAGGACCAGCGGTTCGCGAGATACCGTTCGGTGTTAGTGCGACTTGCGGTCGTAGTATCTTAATATCGCACTATACTCCCTACAATTTTATCATCTCTAATCTCTTCTCTTAATCCAGCTAGCCCATGTTTCTAATTCTGATAGTGTATTCCAAATATCACAGCACGTTAATGAAAGACTAGGAGAGAAAAGAAAGAAATTCATGAAAGGGCATTTCTGGAAGATGCAAGAAGCTAGAAAGGAACACACAAAAGGGGAAGGAATGGGTGGCATTGTATCACGGCTGAGAAAAGGTCTCATAGTGGAACAGGAATCGCAACGAAATGAGAGAACAAAGGACGGAGTAATTATGAGGAGAACTGAAGTGGGAAAAATGAGGGTAGAATTAGTATGTGTATTCAGAAGAGGGGAAGGGGAGGAATGGAATGTTATAAGGAGGTAGATGAAGAAAAAAGTAGAGGATCTGACATTGAAAGGGGTGACCTCAATGCCTGGACTGGTGATCCGGAAAAAGAGGTATGGGATAAAGAGGAGATGTTCTTTAAAAAATCGAAACATAGAGTAACAGATCGGGAGGGTAAGATACTTCTGAACCTGATAGGAGAGGCGGGATGGTTAATTTATAATGTCAATACAGAGGTGGAAGATGATCGCAGAATAACATCCAAAGGAAGAGGGAAAACCGTGATTGAATACATTCTAGCAGAAGAATAGATGAGTAAGCTTTTGGTGGGAATGAAAGTGGACTATCAGATAGGCTGTGAGTACTTTCCGGTAATAGCGGAATCAAAAGGAGCTCATGAATACTCTAGAGAGGAGCAATAAGAAGGAGCAGAAAGGAAGGTTAACATGGGGTGCTAGGGAGGAGTGACTTTGAGAGAATTCAAAGCAAAAATTAAGAGGGAGAATTTGAGAGGTATGAGAGAAGAAGGGGTAGACGAAATTATAGGAAGATAAAAGTAATAGTTGAGATGATAAGAGATGATGTTAGTCCAGAAAGAGATAGAAAAACAGTGCGAAAAGAATGATAGGATGGGAAACATGAGAAGGGAGAAGAGAAAATATAGGAGAGTGTAAAAGAATGAAGCAAATGAGAGATCGACAAAAAGGAGTGCAGTAAACGAGAACGAGAGAATGTGAGAATGTTTGATGAGAAAAGGAAGGAGGAAAATGGAAGGTATCTGGAGGAGGTAGAGGAAACGGTGAAGAAAGGAAAGGTATGGGAGGTGATGAGCAGAAAAACATAAAGGAGGAAGGGAGTGAATGAGGATATAAAAATGAGTGAGTGGACGGATTGTAAGGATGAAGGTGGGCGATGAGAGGGCTGGAGAATAAGAGAAAAAGGTAATAAAGGAAGAAGGGGAAGATAGAAATATTATTTGAGCAGGGGGGAAGTTAACAAGGAAATATAAAGGCTAAAAACGAATGAAACAACAAAAAAGGATTGTATGGATAATGAAGCTCTAGAGTATGGGGAAGGGAGTTAGGAGTAAGGGAGGAGATGTAGAGTATCTGTAACAAAGTATGGATAGCAAAGAAGAGGAAGGTAATAGAAACAACCGGTAACATGCACGTTCCAAACTATTTAGCGAAAAGGAATTTGGGCGAAAAAGAGGGACACTAGTGACCTCGTTTCTGGATTCAAAAGTAGCTTTCGACTCAATCAACGGAAGGGTCTTGTGGCAAGCTATGGAAAGAAAGGGAGTACACAAGAACCTGATTGAAAAATAGAAGAAATGCTTGTGGAGACAAGGTTCAGAGTGAGGATAGGGAATGAGAAAGGGAAGGATTTTCAGACAGAGAGACTTCGAATTAGGAAAAGACATGGTTTCAAGAAGGGAGTAAAAAATGGGAGGAGATGGAATTGGAGGTGATAACAAGACAGACAGAAAAAGATAGAGGAAAGTTATGGAATCACAGTACAACAAGTGGTATAAGATGTGACCATCTTATACCATCCACCATCAAATGGGTGTACGAACCAGAGTATACCACGAAGTTATGAGGGGAAAGTAAATGGAATAGAGTGGTGCGGTTCGGAATGGGAGAGGGAGTGAAAGCATGTCGATACTGGATGGACGAACAGGAGAAAGAATGCAGAGTGTGTTGTTTCATTTGTTGTTGTTTTCTTTTTTGTTATCATTGTTATGGGTACATTTAATGAGTTTTGTAGGAAGGCTTCTCATTGGCCGTGCAATTTTCAGCTGTGGGAATTCTTTCCTTAGATAAAAATGGAAGATTTCCTCCATTTTCCCGGTGAGAGCCCTTCTAGTTCCGGAAATGTCTCGTAGACGTCTGGAAGGTATTTTGAAGCCCAGGGGACGTCTCCGAGTATCTCGGTGTCCGTTTCTCTGAAATTGTTTTACCAAGCTACTAGTCAGAAAATACATTTGGATCAGAGCCTCGGGGACTGGAAGGACCTCCTGGAATTCAATAATACATCCTATTATAGTGCAAATTTGACAAGGTTTCTCTCGAGTATGAGATATTGTGTTAATACGACTTTGATAGAATGGAATGATAGCTTTTAGCATGTTGCGTCATTTTTAGTCTGTTGTGTCTCTGAGCAAACAATTCTAGTTAGTGAATTTATAGGATTTTTAATTTCTGCATTTAAAAGTACTATTGAACAAATTTCTGAAAAAATTGGCATCCTTCAAACTGCGCTGGGATTTGAACCTGGGACCTCTCATCATCCAGACGAGTGCTCTCCCAACTGAGCTACGGAACGATCCAAAGCTACGGACCGTTCCATAGCTCAGTTGAGAGAGCTAAGAAGTGAAAAATTATTTACTTTTTAACGATTTTGGAATAAATCTAATTTCAAAGGTTTGCAATCATGTTTCTATGACTCAGCAGTGAGAATAGCAGTTGAGTATTTTTTCTGAAATTGAATAAATTTCTATTATAAAAATCTGTCAAATGATTTTAAATGTCACTTAGTACCTCGTGCAATGCATAAATAGTAGGTATTATAATTTTCATCATCTCAGGGATGTATATTAATATAATTATGTTTTTGATGTATGACATTACGCAGTATAATTTGAGATTTGAAATTTGCAACAATAACAAATTTGAAAATTGCATCCGCGTTTATTCATATTTACTCAAACGCTGATGCCAAATGCATGACTTTAGGAATTGATCGAGCTGCGGGCGTTTTTACTTGATGACGTTATTAGAAAGATTCTTGAAGCTTAGCACGGACACGAACCACTTAGTCTCTGGAACATTCTCGATGTCGGCAAGGTGAGAACTTTTATTTGATAAAAATTGGAAATCCAGATAATATCATTTTAGGAGCTAGTGGGATTCTAAACATCTAAACTAGACAATTTTGGAAAATCATCGAAATACTCTCTTCAAATAAGCATAGAGAAACAATTCAAAACGGGCATCTGCATCACGTAAAATCCCCTGAAAGGTTAGTCTCGGAAGCATGATTTCAGGAATCGTTTCAGCTGATGACATAATTAGGAACATTCTAGAAACTTAGGACGGGCACGAACCACTTAGTCTCTGGAACATTCTCGATGTCGGCAAGTTGGGAATCTTAATTCAAAGTTGACCTCAGTCGTATACTCTCTGGAATGGAAAATAATATGTTCAAATAGCTTTCAGTTTAGAAAGAGAGGAAAATTGAGATTGTTTGATTTCAGATGCTAGTAATATTCCGAACTAGACAGTTTTGATCAATCATCAAAGAAACTAAACTTCTATGAATCAGCATCACAATCTAAAAAATAACCACGGGCACGAATTAGGTACTACATCTGCGGAAACGTCTCGATGTCGGTAAGGTAGGGTTCTCAAATTAAAGCCGGCCTTAGTTCTTGAAAATGAAAATCATTCGGATTAACAAGCTTTTTATTTGGAAGAAAAAAAATTCTGACAAACAAATTTGGAAATGACATCCACATCATGTAGAATCACCTTGAAAGTTGTTGTCGAAGACATGATTTTGAGGATTGATTAGGCTGGAAGTGCTCTGTTGGTAAAGTAGGAATCTTGAATTGAAACCGCCCCCCACTTATTCACTCTTTAGAATAAAAACGATTCAATTTCGATTTCTGGCAGTTCGCAAAGCGAGAGATTTTGAGAATTGTATAATTTCCAAGGTTATTCATCTCTCTAAACTAACACTTTTGATTGCTCATCGAGATGAATCAGTTTTCATTCGAGAGTGTGAATAAAAAATGAGAAGAAGGTATCCGCTTTACGTAAAATCACCTGAAAAATGATCCCGAAGGTAAGATTTTAGGAATTAATGAAGCTAAAGACGCTGTGGTTTGACGTCTTCATAAAGAAGATTCTATAACCTTAGTAGAGACACGAACCACTACAGCTGTGTTAAACTCTCGTAAACGGTATACTCTTCAAAATAAAAAATTATTCAATTTTTTTACCTTTCAATTTAATGGGAGTAGAATTTTGAATCGTGTTATTTTAAAGGCTGGTGGAACTTCAAAATAGACGGTTTGAAGCGATCATCAAAAGTACTCAGTTTCCACAAATCAGCACAAATAACAAACTGGAAACTGGAAATTACATCGTGTATAATCGTTATCAAGGATGATCTAGAACCTTAGCACAGACCAAAACCAATACAGCTGTAAAACTTTTACAATATGGGTAAGATAGGAACCTTGAATAAGAACCGCCATCACTCATGTACTCTTCGATATCAAAATTATCTTGGAGGGTGTATAATTATTGAGGGTTGTGGAATTTCAAAATTGACAGTTGCGATCGATTATCAAATTAACGCAGCTTCTAATAATCAGCATGAATAAAAAATTAAAAACTGTCATCAAGCTTAGCATGGACATGAACCAATACGCCTGTTGACGGGTCTCGATGTCGGTGAGGTGAGAATCTTGGATTAGAACTATTTCTACTCATTAACTCCTTCAGATGAAAGTCATTTAATTAAAATGGATCATTGTGAGAGACACAGAAATTTAGAAATTGTATAATTTTTTAAGGCTAGCAGTATTTATGACTTGAACATTTGGATTAGGTATTGAAATAACTAAGTTCTCATAAATAAGCATGAATAAAAAATTTGGAAAAGGCCGCATCACGTAAAATTCCCTGAAAATTGATCCTGAAGGGATTGTTTAAGGAATCGATGAGGTTGATGATGCTGTAATTTGATGACTATGCCACGAAAGTACTAGAATCTTAGCACGGACTTGAACCACTACATCTGAATGACATTCAGTATGAATTTGAAAAAAATTCCGGATTCTATAATTTCGAACGCTTTTAATATCCCGAACTCAGCAGTTTCAATTGATTATTAGATCAATTCAACTTCTATGGATGAGCATATATAACAATTTGGGAACTAACATTCACATTACGTGTAATTTCCTTCAGGTTTGGCTCTGAAGGCATAATTTTAGAAATCGATCGAGCTCAATGCAATATAATTTGATGACGCCATCAAAACATTCTATAAAGTTAGCGCAGACACGAACCACTACATGTCTGAAGGAGATTCAATGTCGATGAAGTAGGAGTCTTGAATAAAAACTAGCCCCAGTTTCGCAAAGTGGAAATTATTTGACCCAAAATCCTTCCAGATTGGAGGTTTTTTTTTTAATCAATCATGAAAGGAACTCAGTTCTCATAAATTATCATAAATAACAAATTGGGAACTGATATGCACAACACGTAAAATTTCCTGAAAAATTAGTCCTGGAGGCATGGTTCAGGAACTGATTGAGCTGAAGGCTTCCTAATATGATGACGTTGTTAATAATATTCTAGAACCTTAGAACAACCACGAATCAACACAGCTGCCAAATAGTCCTGATGTCGGTAAGTCAGAAGTCTTCAATTACAAATGCTTTAACTCTCATATTTTTTTGAATGAAAGATATTTTGTATTTATGGCTTCAGTTTAAAAGACGAGGAAATTCGAAGTTATTATTATTTCAAGAATTGATCCTGAAAAAGGCACCGTTATTTGACGATTTTATCAAAAATTTTCTTGAACCTTAGCACAGACGCGGACCAATACAGCTGTGGGATACCCTTAAATCGGTAAGGCAGGAATCCTAAGCCACTGCATCAGTAAGAAAGGTTCGATTTCAGTGAAGAGGAATCTTGATCAAAAAGTATCCTTAGTCTTCTACCTTAGGAATTGAATCATTATTCTTTTTTATAAATAATCCACAGTTTGAAAAGTCTTAAAAATTCTGTCTAAGGCATAATTTCGAAAATTGAATAATCTGGAGATGCTGAATTTCCAGTCAAAACCCCTAAACATGTAATAATCGTGTTCAAAGGTACATATTCGGAAGTTTTTGGGGTCGCTGAATTCGAAAATGATATTTGTTTTTCAAAATTTAAAATGGCAGACACAAAATTGCGGCCAAATTGCGTAAAAAAATAGAGAATTAAATGGAAATCAACTTTTATTCACGTTTTCGTGATCGCTGAATTCGAAAATGATATTTGTTTTTCAAAATTGGAAATGGCGGACACAAAATGGCGGCTGACTTGCATGATAAAATAGAGTATGGAATGAAAATCGCCTTTTTTTACATTTTCGGGGTCGCTGAATTCGAAAATCATATTTGTTTTCCAAAATTCGATCAAAAAATTCCCATCGATTCCCGGAAATTTTCGTTAATCTACGGTAATTCACGATAATTTGATGAATTTGTATAAAATAATTGCTTATCCAATTTTCTATTTTGGGAGAAGTTCATTACATTCACAATATTAATTTATATATTAATTACAAGTAAATAAATAATTTCCGTTAATGAACGTAAGTTGAATAATACTTACATGAATATATTGATCAAAGTTTTGTTAGAAAAATGAGTTTCTTTGTCTCTATATATTTGAAGGAAGTCGAAGTGATCACCGTGTACAAATAAGATACGATTTGGTCAAAACATTCGACGACAGGAAATAGTATTCTCTGAAATTTCATCGTCCAAAAGAATCTTAAAAGCCTCCTCCTAATTCCCGTATCGCCCATGCGAAGAGCCCCTCGCTATGCGCCGCGCCAGGCACGTGAAACGGTGCACCACACGCTTCAAAGAAATCATTCTCAAAAGAAGACGGGCAAGCTAGGGCGGAAAATTTCAACGCCACCTAGTTGGGGACACATTCCCGTGTACAACACAGTAAGAATCGAAGCGCCCTGGTGCGGCCTGGATAACAAATCCTCTATCGAATTTCGGAATTTTTACTGCGCGAAAAAGTAAAAGGAGCGCAAGCATTCCGACATCTGTTACAGACGCATGCATTATTATTTTCACTACAAACTAGTACAGAAATATTCTACAAACCTTAACGATTGAAATCTTTGAGGTCAG
Source organism: Neuroterus valhalla (assembly GCA_011762715.2). Lineage (NCBI taxonomy): Eukaryota > Metazoa > Arthropoda > Insecta > Hymenoptera > Cynipidae > Neuroterus > Neuroterus valhalla. The sequence goes on along the minus strand of WSXT02022779.1, from coordinate 2,993 downwards.
AAACTACTGGTCCACTTGCAACTGACTTTCTTCGACATTCATATTTCACTCGGACACTCCTTACTCGGGCAGCGTATACCTTGTCGAAGCTAATAAATATACAAAAATCTGTTCTTTTGGATTTCTCAACAGAAATACACCTCATTCACGTACAGCGAATTTCATCTTGATCGGAAACTGCCGATTTTCGAGGTTTTGACCGGAAATTTGGGATTTTGCACCACTGTGCAAAGGTACGATTTCTGGAAATAGCTAAGCTCAAAAATCTGTAATTCGATGTCGTTATTAAGAACATTCTAGAACCTAAGCACAGACATGAACCACTACGTCTTTGCAACAGTCTTAATGTTGGTAAGGTAGGAATTTCAAATTGAATCTCGACCCTACTTTTTCACTCTTAAGAATGAAAATTATCCAATCTTTTTTTGCTTCTAAAGATTTGTATTGATCTCGAATCAACTCTGCTTTCATGAACGAGCATGAATGAGAAATTTGGAAAAGGAATTACGCAAAAGTCGAATCTCCTGAAAACAATAAAAAAAATTTTCTAAAGGCCTGATTTTTTCATTCAATCAAGCTTGAGACTCTGTGATTGATGACGTTATCAAAAATATTCTATAACGTTAGCACAGAAGAAAACCAACAAAGCTGTGTGAGAGTCTCGATGTCGGCAAAGTAAGAATCTTGGAATAGATGCAGTCTTGCTCGTTAACCCTTCGACAAAAATCATTTGATTTTATGACTATTAGTTTGGAACACGAGGAAATTTTTAATTGATCCGCATCACGAGATTTTCTGATCTTTTAGGCTAGTAATATTTTAAATGAGATAATTCTGATCAATCATCGAATCAATTTAGCTTCCATTAATTATCATTGATCATTTCAAGTATCTGAATGTGATAGAGCCAACACCCCTGGGGCAATCGGGTTTTGCACTTCAGGTTCATCAACTTAAAACTTTATGACAGTGAAGCTAACCTCAAAATTTCGACACTTCACGGATTGTGAACACCATCTAGCGGGCTATTTATAATATATTCGATCTTACAATATAGTTGTTTAGGGCAACTATCCAGTTTTCCCAGTGTGCAAAATTTCGAAGGCTACTAGAATTTCCAACTCAGCAGTTCCGATCGATCAACCAATTTACTAAAGTTCCATAAATTAGCGTAAATAAACAAATTGAAAACTAGCATCCGCATCACGTAAAATCCCCTGGAAAGTTCGTCCCAAAGGCATGATTTCGGGAATTGATCGAGCTGAAGGCGCCGTAATTTAATTAAATTAAAATTAGACGCGAGTCGTGGAGCTCGCTGGTCTATCGCAATAGAAAAAGGGTGCAGACGAGGGCACAACTTGGCAAATGGTGAGTGCCTGACTGGAAATTTAAATTAAAACTTCAAAGCAAACTCGACTTCCTCCACGCTCTTTTCGTGCGCTGTCTTAATTTCTGATCGTCTCGTTCCAAGATCAAGCGGAATTAGTATCAAGTCAGGCTGCTCTTTGGCCGCCAACGGAAGCACCTGTCTCTTTCGAATAGCCCCTCGTTTATAAATCTAACATACAATCAAGTTTATGGCGGAAAGCAAAGGTTGGAAGGGAGGCTAAGGCATGAGTGGATAAAGAGAGAAGGTTCTCGAACCTGGTTATTACATGCCTTGTTAGGGAGGTAAGGGCAGGTGCTTCGTTTAAGTTTCGACAATTAAAGTGCTCCATCTTGTTGGTCTCCTTTGTACCTTTCGAAACGTCCGGAGGATATCGACTTTAGGATGTTACTGATCCTTTTCGGCGCGCGCCATATTAAGAGGAATAGTTGCGAAGGTTACTTTTTGCTTTCACCCAGAGATTGCTTGTGTCTCTAATATGGGCCCCACTTTATCGCAAATTGGCTATTGTCGTTTCTCTCTTCCCTTTCTCCTTGATCGGGTATCGAATGAGCATTACACATATATATGGCTAGAGTTCCTCTAGGGAGATTTGGGATATGTATATCCCCACCGTTCGACTAGGGCCAACCAGAATAAGGAAGTTGTCAGAAATCGCATGCGCGTGGAGAAGGCTGTCGAACTGTGTCGAACCATAGACACAGAAATTAACGGGACGAAGCACAAACCTGAGGGGTCTGGCAACGCGTAAGTAAGGGAAACGACGAACACCACGTATGCGCTCCCCACTTCCGTGGAGGGCTCTCAGCGTATCCAGTAAGATGAGTGAGTCAGCTGTCAGCGCACGTACTACTAGCGCGCACTAGCCCATCCAGAGTCGTCATACCTCACACCTCCCGATGTATCAAGTCAATCCGCTCGCATAAGATGGGACTTTGTGCTCCGTCCCATTAAATTCTATGTCCATCTGTCAAACCAACCGATCCTCAATTTATAGTTGTTGTTTCCTTTGAATCGTCAAACGGTATCAACGTACATTTTTTCAAATATTTCACGGAAAAACAATGGGCGAGTATTGCATAAGGCATTGTAATAGAAGGAGTGGAAAAGGCTGTTATTAGAATATTTCCTGAAGAAACCAAAGTTTCGAAATACGTGGTTAAAAATCTTTAAATAAAAGGAATCGAAAATATTGGACGCCGAGTGTTGCATCACGCATCCCTCTGATAAGAAAACTTATTTTTTTTATTATCATTTAAGCATGGAATAAAAAAACACATACAAAGACTCTGTTTGATAATAAAAATGATTTTTCTGATATTTATAAAGTATGGGATAAAAAAACACATACAAAAAATCTGTCTGGTAATGGAAACTATTTTCCCATTATTATTTAGGTTTGGAATAAGAAAACACATACAATGAATATGTCTTGTAAAAAAAAACTATTTTTTATTATTATTAAGGTATGGAAGAAAAAAAAACATACAAATAATTTGTCTGGTGAGAAGAATGCTTTTTTTCGTTAGTATTCAAGTATGGGATAAAAGAAACATACAAAGATTCTTTCTGGTGAATTGGTGATAAAAATTATTTTTTAGATGTG
>WSXT02022757.1:0-14071 GCA_011762715.2 Neuroterus valhalla | reverse complement strand
AGATTTCATCAAATCCGCGAAAGTCAATTTTTACATAAAACCAATACCTTCTCATTCAGAATGAGAATGTAAAAAAGTGTAGGATTGTAAGTATACTTTGTAACCTTATGTTTTTGGTTGCCAAAAACGATTCAGATTCAATAAACTTTCAATTGTATCAAAGCTTAAAATCTTCTCTGACATAAATTTATATATTCTTACATATATTCGTTTTCCATGTTAGTTCTTGATAAAATCGGTTATTGCCAACCAAAAACATGAGGTTACAAAAGTATATTTACAATCTTACACTTTTTTTCGTTATGTTTCGTAAACATTTTTTTTTCGGGAATTATTGAGTGTTTTGAATGGAAAATTATTGGATTTTACAGTATATTTACCATTTTGGCTACAACTTAAGGTTATGTTTGTGTGTTATATCTGAAATCGATTTTTATGACCACAAATATTTAAATTTTAATCCAGTTATTTCTGTTTAAATAATGAAATTTACAAGTTTTGACAATTTTGGTTTTTGTTGGTCTTTTTTCATCGAAATTCAATATTTTTTCCGGCAATCATATAGCCGTTTTGCATCGAAAATCGGTGTTTCTAAACGACAAGTAATTATAATTTGAACGAAATTCATAATATATGAAACAGCTAAGATTGAGTTCGTGTTTCATCAGAAATCCGTATTTTTATTTTCAGACGATTATATTGTGATGAACGTTGAAGATTTAGATCTTTTTGACCATTCCAGGTTATGTTGGGGTTTTGCACCAGAAATTGACATTGCAACTGGAAAATCACAAGATTTTTACAAGGAATTTGTATTATTATTTCTACTAAAAATCGAGCTACACCGTTTTCGAAAATATTGAGATTTTTTGTGAAAAAACAAACTCTTTCGAAATCAGCAATACCACATATAAAGTAGTATATCTTCTGTATGCGTTTGTGTCTTCGAAAAGTTTCCACTGACCTATTGTAGAACCTTCTATGCCCTTTTTTCAAAATGATCTTGTTTCCGAACAAATGTTAGAATTTTTGTCACATTCAGCGCACTAAAAATCTAATTTCGAAAAAATGCGTGCTCTCTAATCGAGCACAGTAGCATGTCAAGGCTGGTGATAATTAATGCAAACACCATAAGATATATAAGGTGACTTCTGACAGATTTTCTGTAGTCTAATTTAAAAAACGAAATCATCAGCTTATCATGTATTATCTAAAGTGCGTTTTTACATTCGTCTTGGTTGTTCCTCTCGTCATCTGTGGTAATTATCCCAAACAATTAAAATTTATAAAAAATTTACAAATGTTATTCAGGTTCAAGTGGACCTAACCGCATTGGTCCATTTTCCGTTTTCTCCAAATTTAGGCAATTTCGGGTTCCAGGAACATTTTTATAAAGTTTCACATTCATTGTTAGATATGGATCGAATGATTCATGTTAAAAATAATAAAATATGCAAGCTTTAACAATTTTGGATTTTATCAGTATTTTTCGTTCAATAATAGGGATTTTATACCATACACAATTTGAAGAAAAATTAAGGATTACAATTTTTTTTCAAAACATGACGCTTGTCATGTATCTTCTGTGGAAAATTATTATTCTCGTGAAATAAGAGTATCAAGATTTTTCAGATTATCGTTATTCTTCAAATACTGAACATCAGTTCATTTGATGAAAAATAATTGGATTTCGAAAGAGAAAAGAAAATTTTGAACAATTTTAGGTTATGCTTGAATTTTTCACCAGAAATCGGTAGATTCTAAAAAAAAAACTTTTCGAAAAATATTTACAATCTTGAAGAATTTTTAATTTTTTTCACCTGAAATCGGTCACTTTGAGGAAAATCTTTTTACATCCGAAATTGAATATGATGTTTCAAACAATTTTAGGTCTTGTTACTATTTTCCATAAGAGAGAGGCATCTTTGAACAAAAATGCAACGCTTTAATTGACAAAGCAAAAATATTATTAATTTTCATGGATCATCGGAAATAATGTTTCTATTTTTCCTTTTCTATTTTTGTAGAGAAGATACTATAAAATCAAAAAGAATCAGTAATAAGACAAATTCCAAATTAAAAAAATAGTGTAAAACAAGAGAAAATTTAGTGCTAAGAACACATAGACATTAATTTCAAAAATAATTGATATTTATCAACATTATTCTTTTTTAACATTTTCTTACAAATTATTAGCATTCTTGAAACTGGATTAACTAATTAGGTAATATTCGAGAATAATAAAGACTATTCAATTTGTTCTCTATCATTTGAACGATTTTTATATCAATTGAATGCAACTTTTGACTTGAATAAAGCAGAGGATAGGAATTTTTAAATATATTTCAACAAACTAATAATGAAAATAGAAATTTCCGTCAAAACAGTTGAATTCTCAACAGAAAAAAATTTCTTAGTTTATAAAAAAAAAACGATTTTTTATCAGAAATATATAAATTTCGACCTATAAAGCGGAATTTTCTACAAAACATTAAAATTTTCAACAAAAAATGTAAATAATGAATTCCTAACCTAATACCTAAATTTTCAATCGAAGAAAAGGAATTTTCAACCGAAAAGGGAATAATTAAATTTTTACTGAAGAATGATTGTTTGACAAGAGAAATTCAACAAAAGATTTTAATTTTGGGGAAAATATATGAAAATGGAACCAGCTGGATACATTTTCAACGAGATTCATTAACCTTCCACCAAATAGTTCAATGTTGAAAAAAAAGAAATCGATCAATTTTCGATCAAAGAGACCAGTTTTCAACTCAAATTGTTATTCCTCAAACAAAAGGATATATTTTGAACAATTAGTCAACATTTTTGACCAATTTGTGTGAATTTTTAAACAAAGAGGATGTATTCTAAACAAAAAATATGAACAAAGGAGATGATTTTTCAACAAAAAATGTAATAATTGATATTGTCCACCAGAAGAAGATTTTAATTTTGAATAAAAATAGCTGAATTTAGAACCAAAATGATTTTCAAATCAAGAATGCAGCGAATTTCACATAATTTGGAATTCTTTGTCCAAAGTTTGATTTTCAACAGGGGAGGTGAATTTTCAACCAAACGAATTTTTTTGGTTGCGTGCGAAGAAAAATGCAACCAAATTGTTGAATTTTATCGCAGAGATAAATTATCTTGAAAATAATTATATTTGCAAATCGAAAATACGAATTACGAACCGCAAAACGAAAAAATACGAGAGAGAGGGGGGGGGGGGGCAACGAAAAAGATGAATTTATAAAAATGTTGTACCAATTCGAAGAAATAAGTTGAATTAAAACAAACAAAATAATATCTTCATCAAAATTGTTAAAGTTGGTAAGTCAACCAAAAATTACCCCTACCACTTCCCCCCATTACCCCTCATTTTACTTCCCCTTCTCTCACTTTCCCCCATCTTCTCTCTTTCTTAATTTTTCAATCCCTTATTTCCCTCACATTGATTCCTAATCCCCTCCCCTCACTTTCCTTATTTCCCTTTATTTTTCCTAACTGCCCCAATTTCCCCTCAATTTGTCCATTTCTCTCCCCTCACATCCGTTCACAACACATCATTTCCCTCACTTCCCTCTCCCTGTCACATTTTTCTTTCCCTGCCCTAGTTTTCCTATCCTTTCTGCGCGCTCTTTCCCCTTACTTCCTTTTACTGCTACCCACTCTTTCTTATTCCCCCTTTTTTTATACGATGGACTATTATTGTTGACGATGAGGTAAAGGAAACCATAAAGAGGTTAGAAATAGTGGAATAAGTAGATTTGGAACATATGCTGATTGCAGTGAAATGAGAGATTGAGAAGATAGATAAACGAAAATCAGCGGAAGAAAACGAGAAGGAAAATAGAGCAGGAAACCGTAATTATTCAGCGTAGGAAATAGAAGGATTCAGGAAAAAGATAAAGATGGTAGAAATGGGAGAGTTTTATGCAGACGATGAAATGGAAATAGTGATAGGGAAAGGAAGACGGAAAATAAGGAGGGTATTTGAGGACACAGGCAAGAAAGGAAACAGAGTGTAATGAGTTTCGAGATGTGAAAGAAGGGAGAAAGATTGAAAGGCTTGAGGTGGAGGCATAAGAGGCTTGAACAGAACGAGGAGTATAGAAAGTAGCGAATAGAGTGAGGAGAAGACTGGAGAGTCTTAATTAGAAGATCGAAATTTCGGAATAAAAAATATAATATTGAACTGGTAGGAGAAGTGAATATGTGTGACAAGATAATCAAAGAGGGTAAATTAACTAGCGAAGGAAGAAAAAATCACCAAGTCGAGCAGAATTTAAAAGAGGTACGGGAGTGGCGGATGATATTCATTTACTTCATTATATTATCAATGGAAGAATAGAAAAGGAGAAGGAGAAAGAGTTAAGGAGGAGAATAGCAGATGTTTCCAGGGTGATTAAAAGTAGAGTAAGGCGTAGAGAGTTTATAGGTGTAATGCGGTACTGTCTCTCAACCTCCATCCTATTCAGTATATCAATTTGAGGTTTGAAAGAAGAGATTAGGAAATAAAGTTGAGGAAGTGTATGGAGAGAGGGAAGAAAAATATATATGATGGCACATGCGGTTGGCGGAGATTAAGAAATGCTAGAGGGGAAAAAATGTGGACAGCGAGATGGGAAATTAAGAAGTAAGATGAATCGAAGAAATTTGAATAGTTGAGTTAATTATGCAAGCAAATGGGGGGCATGAAGTGCTTATTAGGAAAGTGAAAGAGGAAGCCGCAAGGGTAATAAAACAGATATGGATGATATAAAAATTAGGGTTTGAGGTGGATTAGAGGTAGAGGTAGAGTAAAGAATTTCGTATTGTATGGTAATAGAAGAGGCTAGAGAGAATAAAATAAGAACAAGAGGAGGGATACAGGTTGGAGAAGAGGAGTTAGCAAGAAATTTGCACAAAGAGCTGGGAGAAAGAGAAAAGAGGGCCTTAGAGTGGAAGCGTTGTGTATAAAAAAGAAGAGTTCATCAGAGATTCAGGAGTAGGAGAAGTTGAAAAGATAGATACTACAAGGATTGAAAAAAGAAGATAAAGATAGAAAGGTGACAAATATATGAGGGAGGAAACGGTAATCGAGGTATAATAACTTGTATCGGGTGAATAAAACATGAGAATATTCGAAAAATCTGAGGCGAAAATTAAGGAAGGGTGAGGGCAAAGCATAGCCAGATGGAGACCAAGAAATGGAGTAGAAGAAGCAATGTATGGGGAAAAGAATGAGATAAGGAAATTTAGATGATGTGAATCGGTAAAGGAATCATGTGATCTATGGGAGATATAAGACGGTTATGTGAGGGAAAAGGAGATATAGGAAGAGGATGTGAAAAATGGGTGTGATAAATTTGTGAGGAAGCAGAAATAACCCTAAGCAGAAGTTAAACCTTAAAGGGGCACATACTGATTAGAGGACGAGAAGAATAGAGAATGAAGAAGTTATTTGAAGTTGTCGATGACGATAAAAGAGGATAAATAAAGAAAGAAAAGAGTAGGAATGATAGAAAGACATGTAGGAAGATAGAAAATTATAGGAAAGAATAAAAAATCATATAAAATGATGAAATATGACAGAAAAGACTCGAAAATAATAGAAAAGGATAAGAAGGATGGAAGAGGATAGAATGGGATAGAAAATGTATGAAAGGATATAAAAGGATGAGAAAGGATAGGAATGGATGGGCAAAAATATAAGAAAGGCCTAAAAAATGTAGAAAATGATAGAAAAGGATGAAAAATGATAGGAAAGGATAGGAATGGATGGGCAAGGATATAAGAAAGGATTACAAAATATAAAAAAAGATAGAAAAGAATGGAAAATGATAGGAAGGGATTGATAATGCTTTTATTTATAAAGGAGGCTAGAAAAATATAGACAATGTTAAGAAGGGATAGAAAAGGATAGGGAAAGGAAGAACATCATGGAAAAAATAAGAAATGATAGAAATTGATAAAAAATGATAGAAAGTGATAAAAAGGGTTAGGAATCAATGCAAATGACAGACAAGGATAGCATTCTTGAGGATTGAAAAAGAATGGAGTTAGAAAATTAGGCGTATTTTCTTGCAAGTTCGATTGAAATTTTCCGGAATCTTTAAATACTTTACAAACTCCCATAGTTATTCCTTTTCCAGATGAGACTCCAGCCGCTTCATTCAGGATTATTGGTGGCTCGAATGCATATCCGGGTGAATTTCCGTACCAGGCATCGTTGAGGCGAAATTTTTGGCACTTCTGTGGTGGTACAATTATTGGAGCATTTCACATTCTGACCGCTGCTCACTGTGTTTATAAACTGGTGGCCCCTTACAACGATATAATAGTCGTTACTGGAACTAATAGCCTCTCACAATATGGAATGGCTTACAAAATAAGGAGGGTGTCAGTTCACCCACGATTTATTGCTCTGTTAGCATATTCTTGGCGAAATGACATTGCAGTTTTGTCAGTAAGTAGAAAATTTCAACTTTTTGTTAAATTTTCCTTTCCTCCCTCCTATATTCACCCTTATCTTAGTCTTTACAAACATCTCCTTTACCCTCTCTATATCTAAACTTTCTCAATGCCGCTCTCTCTCATGGACTTTCATACCACCCTCCTGTTCCAGAAGTCAAATACTGCTTTGAAATCCAAGAACAAAGCAACTTGTTTTCCTTTCTTCTGACCCGAAGTTATATTGGTAAGAAAACTGAGCAAGTAGATAGAGTCTGTGGTTCCTATTCCTTCCTCAAACTTTTTCTGGTTTAGTAATATACTTTCCTTATTCTCCCCCTGTCTTTCCAGCCCATCTCTTGCGCCTCCCGCTAATGCTTTTCATTCTCATGAGATAAGTGTCATACTCTACATATATAGTTATTTTCATTGATATTCATCTACTTTTTTCCTCCTCTCTCTCTAACAATGATACTATTAGCCCTGTTTTTATTCCTTTGGGAACCCATTACCTCTCCTAACCTTATGGTGAAAACTCCCATTTCCTATCTCATCCTTTCCCTACCACATATCAGTGCTTCATTCACAACATTATCCTCTCCTGTTGCCTTGTTTCTTTTCAGCGTTCAGCTTGCTTATTCACCTCCTCTCTATTGGCCTTGAAAAATTGACTTGCTCACACCACCATGTTTTACAGAAATTTTTGCATCAAATACTTAACGCAGACATCCGTCCATACTTTATACAATGCCATCCATCCATACCTTATTAGTATGACCGCTCGCTCTTATTGCCTTGCCTTCTTCGCTTTGTCTTGCACGCATTTTCCTACATTTCGCCAGCCTCGCATTGCCAATCTCTGCTTCCGCAGTACCAACCTATTTCTTATCTACTATGCCTTATTTGCTATTCCTTATCCACTATTTACATTATTTACATTTATCTGACATCTTCTTCCTCTCTTCCTTACACATCTATCTCTATTACTTCCCCTCCTTCCTTCGCTTCCACCTATCTTACACAGCACCCCCTTCACCCATGCAATCGCCCTTTTCTCCCCTCTTTCATCCAGTATTACCTCACTGCTTTTTCCACTCCTTTCGACCTCCTCGCATTCATCCACCCTGTGTTCTACCTTCGCATTTCCCTTGTGGAAGCCAGAACCTATTAGAGCCCTCCATGCTTCCACATCTGATTCTCGCTATTATTTCCTGGCTTCCTTTTCCTTGTTTCTCACACAACTATCACGCTCTTTCCATTGGCCCAATCCACCAATGTTTCTCAATAAACCTTGACCCTCTTATCCTCTCCTCGCCTTCCGCCTTTTCTCTCTTCATGCCGTTGCTCCTAACCATGTCATACACCTTTCTTCTCTCCTCGTAACTTCTCCTCACTTCATCCTCATGCAGACTATTTCTACGAAAATACCTTTCTCTTTCATCCTCCATCTTTCCCTCTCCTCTCCTTTCCTGTTTTCCTTCTCCCAGCAGCTCTCCCTCACTAGCCTGCTTTCCTCTCTCCCAGGAATTTCTCCTCATAGGGGCCATCCATAAATCCATAGGGGCCACCCCCTCGGTCTTAACACTTTTCAACTCCTCTTCTAGCTCCTTCTATCTCCCTTGCTCTTTTATTGTTAACATTACCCTCAGTTCCTTGTCCCCACGTACTTTTCTCTCTTTGCGGTTCCATCATTCCACTTCTTGTACTTCCTCTTCACCCTCCTCTTCATCCTTTTGCAGTCGCTATCTCACCACGGTTTCCCTATTTACTTCTTCTTCTCTCAAAATCTTTTCTCTTGTCCACGTCCCGTCACCTTCACTTTAGGATCCCACTATATCTCTTCTACCTACTCCCAGTCAGAAGTCACTTCCCCTAGCTGCTCCTGGTACTTTTCTTTAGCTTCCCCTGTCCATATCTCCCTCTTACCCATTGGAACTGCTTCTTCTTCTTGCCTTTCACAGACCTCCCCTCTTGCCCACAAGATTGAAGGCTGACGGTCTGATTCTATCCTCACTTCTACTGTGGATCTCTCCATCTCCTCCCACCCATGCATATTCATGACCACATAGTCCAACACCGATGCTCCCACCTTACTCACATACGTGTCCTCTCCTCTTTCGTCCCCTGTTATCATACCAGTCGCGACCACCCACCCTCTACCCACGATCCGGTCTCTTAAAATATCCCTGTCCTTATTCATAACTTTGTCCACTCTTTGCCCTCTGCCCACCTTTATCACTTCACCGCCCTGCTGCTCCCGTACCCGCCTATTTCCTACGGGATAAGTACCTCTGCATTCTTCTCAACTCTTCTTTTTCCCGAATCCACACCAGAATTTTCTTCTCTAATTTTATTTTCTGATATCCTACCTTTACCGCTCACCCTCTACTCCCCTCCCTCCTAGCCCTGTCTTTCAGCATTCTTTGAATGTCCCTCTCTTTACACGTCAGATCGAGATCAATGTGGAACTTCTTATCCCTAATCCTGCCAGCTTATCTTGCCAGCTCTCCAACTCACCACCGCGACTTCATTCCCTTTTTTCCCTCAAGCCTTACTTTAACCACCTAGCCCTTGAACCCCCCTATGCTATGTAGCAGTGCTTCTACTTCTTTCTCTCTTCTCCATTCTTAACTCCATTCCCCTTATCCTTTCCCTTGCCACTGCCTCTTCCTCCTTGTTCCTACATTCTCCCACCTTTTCTCCTATTATGTTCTCAACCTTATCCCAGATAGCTTTTTGCTCTCCCTCCCCCCTACCACTATCTCCTGTTCTCAACCTAGCGTCTACCGCCTCGAACCTTTTGCCTGTTCTTTCCTTCCACACTCTGATATCCTCTTTCACCTGTTTTATCTCATCTTGTTTTTCCATCCTTGCCAACACAGCCACTGTCTCTAATCCTTCTACTTTCTCCCTTGGCTCTTTCATCTCTCTTTTCCACTTCTCTCCCCTAATCCTCCTATCCACTCTTATGGCCCTTATTTCCTGTCTCAGCCCCCTTATTACCGATACCAAAACCCCCAGGGTATCCATGTTCGACTGGCCTTCAATGTTTGTAGGTGACCTACAACTTCTGTCGCTCTTCTTGAAAGGATTTTCTACTACGTTCTCCGACGAACTCTCTTGAATATCTCTCTTTCTCTTTTGAAGCAACAGGTCGTGACCTTCACTTGTGCTAGACATTGTATCACTAGCCTTCTCGTTAACCCTGTTTTCTATCCTCTATCCCCTTTATTTCAACCCAAAAAGCCCTTATAGACAACTTTTCACCTCCTCAACAACACACTGAACCCGTTTGCTCCCCTTATCCGCTCAATCTCTCAAATACTAATCCGCCTACCTTTTTGATAACCTAACCTTACTTTTCATTTCCACCTGAACCCCACCTATAATATCCAATAAAAACCACTTTTCATTTTCCCCACTCACTTCTCGCACCCATACTCACCTTCCAAACTTCTACCCTCACACTCCATCACACATTTGAAACCAATTTCGTGAAACTCTTTCACCACCTGTCAGCCAACACACTTTACTACCACCACCAACATGCAAGTCTTCTTTTTTTACCATCACCTATTTCTCACGTCTCCTTGAAGCATCTTACAATACTGCGTCCAATCTTCCATTTTGATTTCCTAATTTAAACCCTCCCCACATCCTACTTCCCTGTTCATCACTTATCGGTCCCTCTCCTCCTTTTCAGCTTGCTTGACCTCTTTCATGTACCTTTACCCTTCCTCTGTCTTTTTTTGCCTTGGATTTTCCCGTGATCTCTTCCCTTCTATTTATTTCACTTTTCTATATCTCCTTTTTTATATTTTCTTTATACTCTCCTCCACCTTGTCTCTCCTTTTCCTGCAGACATCATTCCATCAACCCCTCCTACTCCTGTCTCTATTTTTTTAGTCTACCCCCTCTCTTATCTTATCAATTATTCTTTCAAGTTTTGTCAGCATCATGTCTACTCTTTCTTCCTTCGAACTCTTGAAGCCGCTATCACAGGAAAGTTCTGAGAGCCTAGCTCATTTCTCATTCCCATTCTTAACATAAATTCTGCGATTCTTCCCTATGCCAGGAATAAATCCATCACGATTTCCCTTTAGCCTATAAATTTTATTTTCTTCTCCTCTTTTCCTCTGGTATTAACATTGAAAATGAGCCAACTTCCTTCCTTCAATAGATCCAGAAGAAATTTAGTCTCCCGAATCACTTCCTTGTTCTTCGACTTCACCTTTAACATTCCGCTTTATCTAACCGATTTTTCGCCTTCTTACTTTTCGCCACAGGCATTCGAATCTTTCCCCATGAACACCGTTTCCTCGTTTTACCCTCCATCCAATGTTTCGTAACTCTATATCCTTCTTCTTTTCGTTTCCTTCTGTACATACAGTAGACTCTGTGACAATTCACGCTGCGACAATTCCCGTTTTCGCATTTCTTATCCTTTCGCCCGTCGCCACTCCTGTTGGGCAGACGGCGCACACTCGACGCGCCGCGTGTGTGTATCGAACACGGACTTACACATTGCGCGCAAGTGAATACGAGTGGGGGAAATCTGACACTCTTAGTTCGCTTCCCCCACAGCCCCTGGGACGGGAACTGTCGCAGAGTCTACTGTACTAACGATAGCCACCTTTTCTTTATCCCTTTACTCTTATCACCATATCCTCCCTCCCTCTCAACATTTTCTTCTCACCCAAACAATCTTCCATCGCCGTTGAATTTCAATTTACACTGTCTCAGATAGATCGTTGTAACTCTCTCTGTCTGAGATAGACCTCCTCATTTTCACATGAAGATTTTTTAAGATACTTTGTAACATTCATGAATTTCAGGTGAATGGCCCAATTGACTTTTCACAACCCTTTTATCAGAGTCCCGTCAGTTTACCGACCAGCGATATTCAAGAAGGTTCTCAAGGAGTCACCTCAGGATGGGGAGTTTTGTCTCCCTATTCCAAAGTTCCTTCCGTTTATTTGCAAAAATTGTATACAACTCTTTATAGTGCTCCATCTTGCCAATCGAGGTTTGGAATACCAGTTTACAACGATCAAGTTTGTACGATGCAACAACCCGGAAAAGGCACTTGTTTTGTAAGTATGGAGGAACAATAAATTATTTGTATCATCAGCACAAGATTGTTCTGTTTTTCAAAAAAAAAATTTTTTGTAGGGTGACAGTGGAGGTCCATTGGTCGTGAATAAACAGGTGGTTGGTGTTTCATCTTTCGTCTTAAATTCTGCATCATGTGGAGATCCTGATATATTCACGAAAGTATTTGCCTATCGAGATTTCATTTTAGGAGCAATGAACTATTGAAGTAGAACATGAGTGCACTCATTATTTTAGTGATGATATATAACATGACTGATTATGTTTGCTTTCGCAATTTTCTGGCATCCAGATCTGTATTAGGTATAAAATAGAGTTATATAATTTTTGTTTACCATTTTATTTGTTGTATACTTTTCCATAAAATTCTAATAAATTTGATGATTTGTATTAAATGAGGTTTATTGTCATCACAACTTATTGTATACGCCACAACGCGCGTCCACAGATTGCGTATTAAGGGCCCCTGCACCAAGGATTTCTGCTTGATAAAGTCACATTACTTCAATGAACAGTCGCTGACAATAGTCCAGGGGCAGTCCAAAAAAACCCTAGCAAAGGCCCACGAAACAGTGCTGAAGACTGCGTCGTACCAGGGAGTTGTGTCTGTAGAATACCGGGTTACCTGCTAGGGTATTGTGAACCTGCCCCTTCAAGCCGGGCCCTGAGAAGGCCTCATAGTTCCTTTGCTATATTTAGAACTAGTTGTAAAAATTCGAAAAGAAGCTCCTGTAAAAGGTTTTTACATAGAGAGATTGACGTTCCGGAGACGTGGATTGGAGTTCCAGAACTGAGTTGATACTCAAAAGATTTTTGCTAAACAAAGAGGAGCATGTACTCGCCAATATAAAATAATTTAGAAGAAGCGTTGAATGTCTTTAATAAGATGCGGGATAATGCGAGATAGGGAGAAGCCTGGTTTGATAGCTCTCAGTTTCGGCCAATCAAAAAACTCAGCAGGTAGATCGGGATGACCAGATTGACAGCAGGTCTGAAGGGGACGAACTGCAAGGGGACTCCCACAAAGCAACGAGCCCATGCAAACTTCTGAACTGATCTTACAGAAGAGAACGATATACTGCCAGCCCTCAGGACACCAACACTTCAAAACAGGTGGAGGTTCAGGACCCGGTTTGATGAAACAAGCTCGAACCCAACAAGAGCAATACAAACAAGAAAAACAATGCAAAAAACTGAAACGGAAGGCGCGCGCGTTCTGAACATATTCTTATCAAACCAGTTCAGGAAGTCAGCTACACTGAGTTTACCAAGAACCTCGAGAAAAAGGTAAACACTGATTTACTTCATGTGAAAATCGAGAGAATCAGGAAGCCCAAGGAAGGAGAGGTTCTCGTAGAGATCGAGAAGACGCCAGAGAACAACTCAAAACTGTCATCAGCCATGTTAGCTGCTACTGGAAAGGGCAGATTGGATCGCCACCTCGTCCTCAAGACCATCCTTGAGACCTTGGATGTAGGAACAACTATCGAAACGGTTGATGTAGAACGAGCCCTGAACAGGTTCCCTCATATTGTTTGATGGAAATCAGTTTGCCTTAGAAAACCTTTTAGGAGAACAAGGAGGGAATTCGTCAATTTGGATGGAGAGCGATGGTGTATAATTCTGAGGGCGGCCCACATCAAGATTGGTTAGTTCTCCTGCAGCGTCTAGAGGAAAACAAAGAAGAATTGAGCGTTTACAATTAGTCTGGACAAAACAATAAATTGTTAGAGATCCGGTGTTGCAGGGCTTTGAGCTGCATTGTACAACAGGATGTGCCATTGCTAACTCTGCGCCGCAAAGGAGGATAGACCCTGATGACCACCAATGACCGCTGCGTCATTGACCATCTTCCGGAGACAGTGAGGTGAGTGGCTCACAAAGAGGCATACGGGAAGAGAAATGGTGCGTCTGCGCGCTCCGCACTGAATCAGTCTTCTGCTCTGATGCGTGGACGCCTGATTGCCCGTTTTCTCGGCGTGTGGCGCTGACAGTTAATTCGTCCGTTTAGGCGCTCGAGTGATCGGCGGATAATCCGTCCAAGTCCGAGCGAGACGACGGTTCGAGAACGGTCTAAGAGAATGGCGGATTATCCGCCAGAAGATTTTGGCGCGCATTCGGACAACACTAGCTCCGCGCCACCTCGCTGCCCAAAACAAGCATTCAGGCGTGCACGCTTCAGAGATGACTGACTCAGTGTGGAGCGCGCAGACGCACTATTTCCTTTTCCATGCAGCCTCGAGAATAATGCCCTATTGACCACAAAAAAACTCTTTTACTATCGTAGTTACCACTACAACAAGTAAAATAGTGGAAAATCCTCGAGACGCTTGAATTCTATTCCTATTATGATTACATAGTATTCCTCCATGACATTATCTATTTTCTACGCTCTATCCATAAATATTTCGAGAAATAACAAATCTTATCTATATACTTAATTAATAACTTGCAATGATTTTATCAATTCTTAGCATCTGATAAATACTTTTTGCAATTCTATTGGAACTTGTATATA
>WSXT02022746.1:1554-14071 GCA_011762715.2 Neuroterus valhalla | reverse complement strand
GCGCGAAGCGCGAGTCAAATATATTATCGAGCGCGAAGCGTGAGATCCTACGGACGCGCGCCCTAGGCGCGCTGATATTTGCGAGCGAAGCGAGCTGCGCGCGAAGCGAGCTGCGCGCGAAGCGCGCGATGAGAATGTGCCCGCGAAGCGGGCAGATTTTTTGACGTATTTTGGTCGTAATGTATCACTTCCGGGTCATTTCATTTTACAGACAAATTTAAAATTTTTAATTGGTTATATTTCTATATTTGAAATTTTTTTTAAAAAGATGAGTAAGTAGTGTGAAATGTCAACATACAAGGAGCTTATAAAACTTGATGAAAAATTCGTAAGAAACCACAATTCTGGGCACTCTATTGGTAAGAAGTTACATTCTAATCATGGGAAACTACTTGAACAAGTAACAATAAATTAAATCGACTGTGTTGATCTTTGATTTAAATTTCATTGTGAGCGTTCTGATTATTTGTGATGAAATAAAAAAAAGGATTGTCGGCACAAATAAACTTTCATGGAGACAAATAATGGCGAATTAAAAAATGTATTAAACTTTGAAAATTGACAATGAAATTATCTTTAAAAATAAAACTACACAAAAGTAATATTAAGGACCATTAATTCAATCATCTTTTATTTTTATTTTCAATAATGAAAATATATAGGCGAAACAATTGATCCTCGTTTAGAGGGTGATTTTTGGGGCATGCTGAATGCGGGTAGTGGATCATGACAAATCGTATAAGTTACATTCGAGGAACAAATTTTGAGAGGTCACTGTAATTTGCACTCACTTTATTACACCTTTCAGTCTCATATATATAAAAATGGGAGTTTCTCCATTTCCCATTTTCAGGTCCTAAAATTCTCTAGGATACTAAAAATGACATAACCTCCAAAGCAAACGTTTCTTATTTCAAAAATTAAAACATTGTTACGATGTTTCACGAACCGTTGCTGTTATTATTATAAGAATCACTTGGAGAACAGGAGAGGGTGTTTACTGTAAGTATGATCTTCAATGGTCAACCATGTGTACAATTTTATTGATAAATGCTTGAGGAATGTCACTGATGTTTGTTTTATATTATGTGGTTGTTAATAATTCACTTTTAGATACAAAATTTCGTTCCTTAATGCTCTAGTAACTTAGGTACATAAAGTGAAAAAAACCGAAGCACAAAAAAACTTATATTCTTAGAGTAAACTCATCGAAATGTATCAAAAACTTACACAAAATATGTAACTTTATAGAATAAATCACTGAAGAGCGTCCATATATGGAGCTGAAACGTCTGATGGAAAATTAAATCTTTTTCGTCATTTACGGACCCCAAGGCCACGAAACAGAAAACTAATATTAGTACCGAGGGTCACAAAAAGCCAAGAACAAGTTATTGTTATTATTGATACACGGAAAGGAATTTTTTACAGCTGCTGCATTCATAGTAGTAGGACAACGCAACCAAGGCATGAAAGCAGCAGCAACACCAATTTTGGCAACGCGTCTGTCACATAAAGTTAGTGATCTGATTCTAAGGCAACAGTTGTCCCACACTGTGAAGGCAGCGTTTCCTGACAGGGAGAACAGTTGTCATAAACAGAAGGGTATTGCAGTACTTCAGTTTGGCGCAACGAAGTTACCTATAAGTGCCGCTGTTGTACCAAATTTCTTTCCGTATATAAATTCCTTTCGGTTAAGCTATAAGTGTTATTTTTATTATTATTTTTGGGGTTGATATTGACAGTTGCCATAGATATGGTCATTACGCTTGCTGTTTTGGTTTCTTCTCTGTTGGTTAAAGTTCTTTGGTTAGAACAAAAAATAAATCGACAAAAAATAGCATAAAGAAATTGAAGTCTTAACGTTGACCGTGCTTAACATGAAAATTTGTTTTTCTGAAGGTGTTATTTTTGAAGGCTGCTTTCTGGGTAGTTTTATGACTGTTGTTCTGAAGATGGTTATCTACTATAGCTATAGGAATTATTGGTCGTAAAACCCTTCAACCCTTGAACATAGGTGTTTTATGTACTGCTGATATCAGGCAAGCAGCTCTCAATAACATAAAGAACATCTAAAAGTTTGCTAAATTGCTTTTTGGGTCACTAGTGCCCATTCCTGTCCATACATGTATGAGCCGTAATTGAAAGATTTATCAACCTTAAATCATTGATTAGTTGTTACTAGAGAAGGGATGTTAATGGTTTCTTCTGAGGTAGCAGCTTTTGGCGATTGTTACGCTATCATACAAGTCTGATATTATTAGGAGTTTTCATTACCCTATGTGTGAAATAAACAATTAAGGATTATTATTGGTTATTATCAAGGATGTGTTGTTATGTACACTTTCTGTGGGGGTTGTTATAATTGAATCCTATTATCGTTTCTAACTTGTGATGAATACATATTTTGGTCATCGACAGGGAAGCTTTGTTATCATTCGTTATGTGATATTGTTGCATTCCATACCAAGGTGGTTGTCATTAGAGATTTATAGTGAAGATGTTTATGATGGTCATTGCTTGTTGTATTGGGGATTACTGTTGACCATAACTGTTGTGTGTTGTTATCGATCGTGGATATTGATGTTTCTTTTTGGGAATATTTGTTGGCTATTGCTTAGAAGCTTTGTCATTATCCGTTGTTTTCGGGTTCGCTAAGGAACACTGCTCTTAGAATCTCTTATTGACCTTAACTTATCATTTATTTTTGTTATCATTTATATCAAGGAGTAGTGATCATGGGGACGTAGGCCGTTGGAGGGCTATTGACAATTGTTATTATCATCCGTAACTATTAAGGCTCGTAATTGATGGTTATAATTTTGGTGGTGTTGTTATTGGTTACGCTTGAAACGTGTTGCTGTTGTATCATTTGCAGAGGGGTTATTGGTTGTATTATTTCATGTGAATGACGTCATTGACCGTTTTCATCAGAAATTTTTAAGGATTGTTATCATAACTAAGGTATTCATGTCTACAGGCCATTGCGAAGGAGTTTGTTGTTGCTGATTGGGGTTGAAGATTATGAACGGTTTATATTACCATCTTCCAAAGTTACTGAAGTGGTTTTTCAAAGGAAGTTTTACTTACTGTTTGTTGTTATGCACCTTTCTAGCTGCAATGAACATATGGCTAAGCATTTCTGGGGATATTGTTCTTGGTGGTAATTGCTTGTTGCATTGAGAATCGATATTGACTATTACTGCTATATTTGTAAACGATGGTGAGTGTTGAGTGTTCCCATTCTGATTCTTTGTTGGTTATTGCTTGAGAAGCAGTTTCTTGTTGCTCATTGCAGGTGAAGGTTATTAACTGTTTGTATTAACATCTACTGGAGTTACTGAAATGATTTTTCATAAGATGTTCCACTTATTGTTTATTATTGATGATCCTATTACACTGAACCCTCAAACTGAATCCACCCAAACTCGCTCCTTCTTCGAAACGAGATCGTGGATGGCTCGTGGACGAGACGGTGCGGGGGGTTTGGAGAGGGGCGCTCTCCTCGCTCCATTCTCCGCTAGTGCTGTGCATTGAAAGTCGGCAGAAGTACCCTAGCTTAGATTTTCGCAACTGCGCTACAGTTGGCGACAGTTATTCGCGTGCGTGCGGCCCTGACTGTTTACGTTTCAGCTCACTCGAACTCTTTCCAAGGCCGTCGCTACCCAATCCCGAAGCTGGATTAAGTTTGAGGTTCCAGTGTAGTTGTGAGGAGTTTGTGGCCGAGCTGTTTTGAGGTTGTTATTGCTTGAGAATGTTGTTATTGACCGTTATCAAAGGAAGTTTTATCTATTTCTTGTTTTTATGTCCCTCACTATTTGTAAGGAGTTTGTGGTTCACAATTTTTGCGGATGCTTTCTTGGTGGTCTTTGCTAGTTGTACTGAAGAACAAATTAATAATTATTCTTAATTGTTAATCATTGTTATTATTGTTGTATGTTGTTATCGTTCTTATTTGCATTATATTTTGGTTATTACTTGTCATTGATCGTTATCATCAGGATAATGTAGTAGTACTACTCTTTTTTTAAGGATTGTTAGTAATTACCACTAGGGAAGTCTGGTTCATAGGGCATTGCAACTAAGTTTGTTGCTGCCTATTGGGGAGTGAAGGTTATCTAATGTTTATATTACAGTCTATTGAAGTTCCTTAAGTGTTTTTTTTTCAAAAAAGTTGTACTAATTTCTTTTCTTCATTTCCCTTACTATTTGTAAGGAGTTTGAGGCTGGCTGAGCATTTTTGTAGATATTTTTCTTGGTATTCATTGCTAGTTGTTCTGAGGAACAAATTAATAATTATTGTTGCTTGTTGATATTTATCATGAGAGTTAAGGGTTCTTATTTGGATTATATGTTAGTTGTTGCTTGGACGAGTTGTCACTGACCATTGTCACTAGGATCAATACAGACTACTCCTACTGGGTGTTGTTATTAATACTACTCTTCGATTCAGGACTGTTATTAATCATAACCAAGCTGGTCTTGTCCAAAGGTCATTGCGAAGGAGTTTGTTGTTGCTCATTGCGGGGAAGGTTGATAACTGTTCTTATTAACATCTATTTGAGTTATTTAATTGGTTTTTCATAGGGTGTTTTACTTTTTGCCTTTGGTACCTTACTGGCTTTAAAGAGCTTGTGGCTGAGCATTTCTTGGGATGCTGTTCTTGGAGGTAATTTCTTGTTGCATTGGGGATCGATATTGACCATTACTGCTGTATTTATTGACGATCGTGAGTGCCGAGGGTTCCTATTTGGACTATTTGTTAGTTCTTGCTTAACAATGTTTTCATTGGTCGTTATCTTCAGGATCGATATAGACTTCTCCTGTTGGGTGTTGTTATTATACTACTCTTCTATTGAGAACTGTTTTTAATCATAAATATGCTGGTCTTGTCCAGAGGCCATTGAGGTTACTAAAGTGATTTTTCATAAGAAGTTTGACTTATTGCTCATTGTTAATGTCCAGACTAGTTGTCAGGAGTTCGTGACTGAGCTTCTTTCGGGAGGTTGTTCTTGGTGCTAATTTCTCGTTGCATTGGGGATCTATATCGACCATTACTGTTGTATATATTAACGGTCGTAAGTGATGAGGGTCCCCATTTAGATTATTTGTTGGGTATTGCTTGGCAATGTTGTTATTGACCGTTATCATCAGGATCAATTTAGACTTCTCCTGTTGGGTGTTGCCATTGATACTGCTTTTTAATCAACAATTTTCATTCATGATAACTACGCAAATCTGGTCCATAAGTCTTCGCGAAGGAGTTCGTTTTTGCTTATTGCGAGGAAGGTTGATAACTGTTCTTATTACCATCTATTGAAGTTATTAAATTGGTTTTTTTCATAGGGAGTTTTATTTATTGCTTGTTGGTACCTTACTAGTTGTAAAGAGCTTGTGGCTGAGCATTTCTTGGGATGCTTTTCTTGGTGGTAATTTCTTGGTGCATTGAAGGTATATATTGACCATTACTGCTGTACATATTAACGATCGTAACTGTTGAGGGTCCCCATTCGGTTTATTTGTTGGTTATTGCTTGGAAATATTGTCATTGGCCGTTATCATCAGGATCGATATAGACTTCTCCTGTTGGGTGTTGTTATTGATACTACGTCCTGTTTGAGGATCATTAATGATGATAAATTGCTCTTAATTATAAAGAAGCAAGTCTTGTCTATAGGTCATAGCGAAGGAGTTTGTTGTTGCTCATTGCAGGTGAAGGTTATGAACTGTTTATATCACCATCTACTGGGGTTGCTAAAGTGATTCCTCCTAATAAGTTTTACTTACTGTTTATTGTTAAGGGCTCTACTAGTTGTAAGAAGTTCGTGGCTGAGCATTTCTGGGGATGCTGTTCTTGGTGGTCATTGCTTGTTCTAAAGGAGATCGATATTGATTATTACTGCTGTATTTATTAACGATCGTGAGTGTTGGGGGTTCCTATTTGGATTATTTGTTTGTTATTGCTTGAGGATTTCATTATCGACCGTTATTATCAGGATCAATATGATCCTGGGGTGTTGCTATTGATACTACTTTTTTATCAAGGATTTTGATTAATGATAATTACGCAAGTCTTGTCCATGGGACATTGCGAAAGAGTTAGTTGCTGCTCATCGCTAGACGGGGTTGGAGGGGGGGGGGGGATGAACTGTTTCTATTCCTAAACTTGACTATAAAAGTTACAAAAGTGGTTTTTTGAAGGAAGTTTCACGTATTGCTCTTCGTTGGGTTCTCGATTACTTGTAAAGAGTTTGTGGCTGCTCATTGCTGGGGATTATTGATGGAGATTGTTGTTGATATTGGTTGATTTTCCGCCTTGCTCTTTCAAGAGATATTATCAGTTACTGTTGTTCCACGTCCTTGCAAAGATGCAAATTTTTGTAATAATTGAGGGAGGCTGCTGAAAATGAAGGATACCTTTACAGATACGTAGTACCAAGAATAACCTAAAAAATCGTCTTTCCCTTGAAAACTCCGCAACCGGAATGCAGGGAATGTTCTCTTTTTACGTACATGTATATAATAAGGTATATCTAGATTGAGAGCAAAGGTTTGGTTTCCGTCACGAATGTAAATTTGGAGGCAAGAGGCGAGATTCTCGGTAATAAGCACGTCGCGTTGCGTTGGTCGGTCGGTTAGAGTTAGAGTAGCCTCGACGAGCAGAGATCGAACATGCAATATTGCAAAGTGTAGCCTGCCGTTTCGTGCAGAAAGGACGCATTCGCAAACGAGAAACTTACAAAGAGCCGGAGAGGATGAAAGCGAGAGCGCTTTATGCGGCATTCATACGTACCGGTGAACGTAACTACTGGCTGGAAGTATCTGCGCAAAGTGGGTCAGTGTCGCGGAACTTGAAAACTTTGCTTCCGTAATCCGACCGAGTGCCACGGCGCAGACGGCTCAAAGTCGCCAAACTACGTTTACGTGGGGTTGGTCGGACGGTCGGTAAAATAGAGTCGCTAGGAGAAAAGAAAGAAGAAAAGATGCTAACGTTGCGCTACTGCAAGGAGGTGTATTGCTCTCCCATAACGACCTTATTCGCCGCATTTTATCTCCCTCCTTATCTCGTTTATCGTCCCGACGTCGCTCGGATGTCGTTTTTGTTTCTAGAACTGACGAGAGAAATACGATTACCACAAGTGGTTCGCACGAAGAGTAGACATGATGGGAGCTTTTCGAGTTTAGAGATTGATAAATCCAACTTCACACTGTTGGGCTAAATAAGTTAACTTCTGATCTTTCTGATTGCTGTGTGATTTCTCTTTCTTTCTCTTTTTCTTATTCTTCCATCTACAAAAATTTTACTTTCAATTTGCATACCTTCTCTACTCTGTACTTTATTTTTTAGACCATGGAAGTTGGAAATGAAACTTGTTAGTGAGAAAGTAAGAGAATAGGGGTTGAAAAGTTAATCGTAGGGCAGTCGTGTGATCAAAACAACTCTAATCATCTAGTAAATTAGTAGGAAGTTTGCATTGTTCTGTCACTGCTGAAGTTTCACTCCAGACGCGCATGTTTTCCACATGCATATTTTTTTCTTAAATTCATACATTTTTTTGACGTATGTGTGTCGGTAGGAGTAACTTTACAAACTTAGGTAACTTTATGATAACTTATACTTTTTTTTCGTATTTTCGCTAATTTTTCTCTAAAGTTTTCTTTTGCTGTTGAAAAATCCACTTATATAATTTTTGTTTAAAACTCATCTCGTTTGGTTAAAAATTCTACTCTGTTTGGTTGAAAATTCAATTATTTTCGAAAATGCAACTAAATTGTTAAAAAGTGTTTAAAAAACTGTTTTGAAAAAATCAATTTCTTTGGCAGAAGATTTATCTCTTCCTGTTGCAAATTTCAATATTGTGTTGTAAATTTGTTTCATTTTTCACCTGAAGTTTATTCTCAGATCGAAAATTGGATATTCCGTATTTGGTTGAAGATAAATCTTTTTTAGTTGAAGAAACATTTATATGGTTGAAAATATATGTATTCTGAAGTAAATTCACATAGTTTATTGATAATTTTTGTTTTTTGGCGAGCAGTTAATCTATTTTGTCGAAACATTATCTTGTTGGTTAAGAATTTGACTGGATTTAAATGGTTTTAATCTCAAATTCAAATATATTTTGGTTGGAAATATCAACTATTACGTTTTTTGTTGAGAATTAATTTTTTTGTTTGTTAGAGACTCAACTGTTTCACACGGAAATTCTTTTTTTTGTCTTTTGAAATCGACAATTTAGTTAGAAATCAATTATTTTTCAATTCAAAATATCAACTGTTCGGTTGAATATTTGATCATCTTCCATAATAAATATTTATTTATTCTTTTGAAAATTTAACAATTTTGGTAAAAATCCTTATTTTGTCGTTGAATCTAACTGGTTAAAAATTCTTAACTCTAGTAAGGACGAAATTCACCAAGTAATCTGAGTATTCTATTTTTGATTGGAAATTCGTTTTTTAATTGAAAATTCTTCTTTGCTTGTAAAAAATGAAGGTACCCAGTCAAACATTCAATTATTCTATAGAAGTCTAATCATTCATTCGAAAATTGGAACATTACATTTGAAAATTGAAAATTCATTTTCAGTGGTAGAAAAGTTATCTTTCTTGAGTGATAAAAAAATTTCCTTTGCAAATTCGTCTTTGTAGCTTGAGAATGTATCTTTTTATTTTTCATTTTTTATTTGTATTTTCTGGTTGAGGTTGCAACTATATAAACAAACGACGTCGACACTCAGTTTTTTTTAACTCAGTTTTTTCTTTTTTTTTAAATTTATTTTCAGAATTGAAAATTTAATTACCTATTCTGTTTTAGGATGAAAAATTGATCTCTTTTAGATGATAATATAACTATTTGGTTGAAAAATGATCATTCTTGATTTGGAGTCATTTACTTGTTGGAAATCCATCTATTTGGTTAAGGATTGAAATATTTTGTTAAGAACTCTTCTTTTTCCGCTGATTCACTTGATTTGAACTGGTTGCGAATTTTTTTTATTTTATGTTAGAAATCATTTTTAAACAAATGTATTTGTTGAAAATCGTCCATAGTAGAAAATTAATCTCCTTCAGCAAAAATTCATCTTTGAAGGTGAAAAATGCAACTACTTTGTTTAGATTTTACTAGTTCCATAGACAGGTAAATTATTTTGTAGAAAATTGAGCTACTGTCTTAAAATAATTTTTTGTGTGGGAAGTTCAACTTTTTTATGAAAAATTTGTCGTTTTTAATGGAAAATTTATCTTTAATGGTAGAAAAGTAATATTTTCTGATTCAACTATTTTTTGGTGGAAATGTAAGTGTTTTGTTAAGAATTTGAATATTTTGGTACATTTATCATTTTTGGCCAGAAATTTGACTGCTGAACTTGTTGAAACTGAGTCTAATTGCCTTGAAAATGAAAAAAAACTACTGTTCTCAAAGGAGTGTGGGAGGGAGGATAGTCAGAAATGGGTAACGTATTTTGAGGATGGCCGGTAGCACTCACGCACGACGTACGTTGCGGCTGTGCGTACTGCGTAGTCGGAACTGAGCGGGACAGTGGGGGTCGTCACCGTTTCCCTGGGAATGTCAGCGATTTGCCACTTTACAATACGCTTATAATGATCGAATACCTAATAAATATTTATCCAACCTATTCTGCCATCCTTCTGATAAAATCCAAATCGCCCCTATATCAATGTAACTATTAATTAGTGCGCGCCCTCGACTGACATGGCACTAACTACCGGATAAGTTCAATGTCGATCACTTGCGAGCAGAGACGCGAGATAATGATCGCAGAACCCGCTTCTGGCGCAGATGTATCTCGAAAATCAACGAGATTGCTGCAGGTGCGAGCTTCCCAGACTATCCGAAGGAAACTGACTGCATTATCGCTATCGCAACAAAAGAATTCTACTACTGGAATTTCTTACTACGCTGTATGAAAATTCGCAATATACTTCGTGCTTTTTTGTCAGTAGAAGCACGTTCAGCCGGTGCAGCCTGCACGAAAATGTTCTGATACATATTCATTGAAATATTTTTATACTCATAAAAGAAAATGTTCGTTGTCAACTCACGGAACTTGAAAGGATGTCAGGGGAAGTGCAGAATTAGGATTCCCCCTCTCTACCTCTTCTTCGCATCTTCTATTTCTCTCCTTCTTGCCTAGGCCGCTAAGGGACTTCTTGAACTCCTTTATCCCCCCTCCACTCCTCCTCTTATTCTTTCATTTACAATTTTCACTTTCGACTTGCATGTTCTACAAAAATGAAACACGTGCTTCAAAAAGCATGCAAGTTGGAAGTGAAACTTCACAGTACAGTACCTAATTATTGGGGTGCTAACTTTTTGAGGCGCGGTGTGAACTCACGAAACTTGAAAGGATGTCAGGGGAAGTGCAGGGTTAGGCTTCCCCCTCTCTAGCTCTTCTTCGCTTTTTCCATTTCTCTCCTTCTCGCCTAGGCGGCTTAGGGACTTCTTGAACTCCTTTATCTCCTCCCCCTCTCCTTCTCTTATTCTTCCATTTACAGTTTTCACCTCCGACTTGCATGTTCTACAAAAATGAAACACGTGCTTGAAAAAGCATGCAAGTCGGAAGTGGAACTTCACAGTACAGTACCTAATTATTAGGGTGCTAACTTTTTGAGGCGCGGTGTGAACTCACGAAACTTGAAAGGATATCAGGGGAAGTGCAGAATTAGGATTCCCCCTCTCTACCCCTTCTTCGCTTCTTCCATTTCTCTCCTTCTCGCCTAGGCGGCTAAGGGACTTGTTAAACTTCTTTATCCCTCCCTCCCTCCTTCTCTCCATTTCTCATTCTCCCTTTACAATTTTTACTTCCGACTTGCATGTTCTGCAAAAGTGAAAAACGTGCTTGAGAAAGCATGCAAGTTCGAAGTGAAACTTCTTAGTAACTTGTTTCTGTAAGAGGTAAACCATTAGGTCAGTCATTTTTATTTGGTCTAAAGTTCGAGTCTTTTGTTGAACGTGTGTCTTTTTGGCTTAAATATTGACCAATTTTTGTTGAAAATTGTTGGTTGACTATTTGTCAATTTATTTATCAATTTCAAAGAGAGTTACGAAGCCAAACTTTCAGAACAATTTGTCCTAACAAATAGTTTGAAAATTTATTGCTAAGTTTCCAATTAATTGCAAAAATCATGCAAAGCAACATGAATCCCAAACTCGGAAACCATAAACCGAAAGACCCTGAACTCATAGACCCTAAACCCATAAACCCTAAACCCATAGGGCAGAGGACAATTCGTTCCCAGATACCTGTGTGCAGTACCCCCACTACGCGGCACTCTCAATTACTTTTGCAAACTGTATGCAAGCCTTCCCGCCCCCCACGGATCTGGGAAATGGGGAACATTGTATTTTGTTTGCTGGGGCCCCAGCTCAACGGCGTGAGGGGTGCCGCGTAGTGGGGGTACTGCACTCAGGTATCTGGGAAGGAATTGTCCATCGCCGAACCCATAGACCCTTAAACTACACACCTCAAAACTGTAGACCCTAAAACCATAGACCCTAAACCCATAAACCTAAAGATCCTTAACTAATAGAGCATAAATACAAAAACCCTAAACCCATAGACCCTAAACCTATAAACCCTAGACACATAGACCATAAACACATCAATCCTAAACCCATAGACCATAAATCCATAGGCCGTAAACCCATAAACCCTAAAACCATAGGCCCTTAACCCATACATCCAAATACCCTAAACTAATAGACCCTAAGCCCATAAACCCAAAGACCCTAAACCCATAAACCCTAGAACCTTAACTTTAAACCCATAAACCCTAAACCGATAACCCTAAACCCAAAGAGCCTAAACCCATAACCCTAAACCCTGAACCCATAACGCTAAACCCATAAACCCTAAACACATAGACCCCAAACCCATAAACTCTAAACCAATTAACCCTAAAGCCTCAAACCTAAACCCGTGAGCTCCAAACCCATAAACTCTAAAAACATAAATTCTCAACCCATAATCCTGAAACCATAGACCTTTAACCCATGAACCCAAATACCCTAAACTAATGGACCCTAAGCCCATAAACCCAAAGACCCTAAACCCATAAACCCTAAACCTATAAACTCTAAACCCATAAGCCCTTATACCATAGACCATAAACCCATAGACCCTAAACCCTTGAACTCTAAACCCATAAACCCTAAACCAAAATACCCGAAACTAATAGACCGTAAACCCATAAACCCGAAGAACCTTAACTCATTAACTCTAAACCCATAACCCTAAGTCCATAACACTAAACCCATAAACCCTAAACACATAGACCCTGAACCCTAAACTCTAAACCCATTAACCCTAAACCCGTGAACACCCAACCCATAAACCCTTAACCCAGAGACCATAAACCCATACCCCTAACCCATAGACCCTAAACCCATATACCCTTAACCTATAAACCCTAAGCCCATGAACCGTATACTCATGAACCCTAAACCCATAAAACCTTAACCGATAAGACCTAAATCCTAAACCCATTAACC
>WSXT02022735.1:0-14071 GCA_011762715.2 Neuroterus valhalla | reverse complement strand
TATATATATTCATTTATTTATTCAAATATTCACAGAAAAATATATGCCTTTTATTAGGACAAAAACAAGTTTGTTTTAAGCTGTAATATAAAGAAATCAGACTTGCTTAAATCTGGGCTCCAAGTAACTCACAAAAGTGTTTTATTATATGTAGGTTATGAATAACGAAAAAATTGCGAGAAAGATTCGAAATGAGGTACAATTGATAAATACGATTGGTTGAAATAATATTGCATTGATTATTTTCATTACGACCTGTGACTGTAGCTAATCCTCTATTTGAATTAGTGAAATCCACTATTTGAATTAGAGGTAACCACTTTCCGCATTAGTGAAATCTTCTAATTAAATGAGTGAAACCGTAAAACCACTAATTGAAAGAATGAATTTCACTATTTCATATAGTGATCCACTTTTTTAAAATTGAAATAGTGATAATCCACTATAAAATAGTAAAATTCACTATGTCAGATTTAGAGAGATAATAACCAAAAAATTGAATTTCCCAAAAACCATATCATTTTCGATCTAAAATGACGAGTTTTAAACAAAACAGGTAAATTTTGAACTGGATATAAATATTTTTCATCAAATTTCCTGAACCTAAACAGAATAATTCAATTGCCAAACGAATAAAATATCTATAAACGAGAAAGATCATTTTTCAACTAATAATAGCTGAATCAAAAAGAGATCAATTTTCCACTCAGAAATGGAATAATCAGAATGAAATTGCGAGGAAAGAGAGTTCAGCATAGACAAAAAAAATCTATAAAGCAGCAAAGACATTATTTTCAAAAATTCGGCTTCGTCATTCTCTTGGAAATTCAATCACAAACATTTCTGGCTAAATTCCGTTTGATTTGGTTAAGATTTGCGACATGTGGTGGTTTTGAACGAAATGATCGCTATATCCCCAGTGTGCCTCGGCGTGCGGCCATCTTGCCAACCGACGTCACAGCAATGGCGACGAATTTCGTTTCCCGCCGGCGGCAGCAGCAGCGCGGGAGGGCGTTTCGACATCGCAGAGCGCCAGAGTGGAGGAAGGTCTTGAGTGGGAGCTGGCGTCGAAAAGACGACTGCCCTGCAAATTTTGGATAAGTGGGCAAGCAATGTTATTGATATAAACTTTTCCCCTCTTTTTTCACGCACCACGATGTCAGGTCGACTCCTTCGGACAATGATCCATCTAGATAGTTACCTTCTAGTATAAGATGTAATTTTCGTTTTCCAAAACGGGAACTGAAATATATGTAGGAAGGCATCCATTCTGTTCGGCGTCCTAGGTTTACGGCAAGTTTTTGGTGTACAATGCCAGCTGCATCATTAGGTCTATGCGGGGTGCTCGCCGTGGATAGCTTGTTGTCTCCACTGCGTTTCTCGTTCCTCTCTGGTTCCTGTCCTGATATTCAAGGCTTCCGCTGAGAACAAATCCAAGGGCGTGTAATCGAGATTCGCTTTACAGGTGGTATTGCAGAGCACAACATCTCGCTTTCTGATGAAATGGTCTCGCAGCTTTGTAACTTGCGATACAAGCAGGTTCTTGCCATCTACAACGCATCTAGCGCTTATATGCTGTGGTAGAACTACCCTTTCAATCGCCGAATTGTTGTGGTGCATTCAGTGCTTAGTCATTCCAATGCGAATGATTCGGTTTTTTCCTGTCAAGGTCGGTAGTAGACCATTTTATGAGCCAAGAGAGTACGTTAGAACAGGATTAGCATAGGTGTTGAAAGCCCCGATTTTGCTGGAAGAGCTGAGAGAACTCTTGAAAACCAGTCAGAGTTTAGCAGTGAAAGCAGTCATTAGGCTCTTCTTAACCATCGTATGATGATTACCCTCTGACTCAAGAATACCCAGGTACTTATATGACTCACCGTCAGCCATTGCCTCTATACGGTCCTCATTCTCGTTCTCCAATTCTTCGGTTTTCCATTCTTCTCGATTGGATTTCACTGTCCTGCATTTATCTAGTCCAAACTCCATGTGACATTGATCATTTGCTGCAGTCTCTGGTTTGAACTAGCATACAGCTTCAGGTCATCCATGTAGATAAAATGAGTTAGTACATGGCCTTCCTCATTGTCATGTATTTTGAATCTACGAGACAGGCTATTTAGTGTTTGGCTCACTGGATTCATCGCTTAACAGAACCATAGAGAACCAAATGAGTACCCCTGGAAAATACCCGTTCTAATGCAAAATGGTCTAGTTGTCTTTAGTTGCCCATGATCAAAGTACTTGATTTGGGTTTCTCAAAGTATCATCACACATCTTAAGACGTCAATGATGCGTGGGCAGATCTTATAAGTTACCAAAACTTGAACCAGATAGTTATGTGGTACTGAAGGAAACGCTTATTTGTAGTCAATCAAGCTTTGTGCAACTTCCTTTGATCTTTTTTAGCTCGCGCCATGGCCACAGCCTCAATGGTAACTAGATCTTAACTACCACGCGAGTTCTAACAACATTCTCTTTGTTCTTTGCTAAGGATGTTATTCGCATCAGATTAGGCATAAACTTTACCTAAGATTACAGCTGGCATACACTTATAAATCGTGCGACTAATTTTTTTGGCAACATATGCGTGCTTCCTCTGAGCATGAAGTTCGGCATAAGATATGGATGTATGATGATCTTTTGAAAACACCTCGCAAATGCAGTGTGCATACTTGTAAGGTACTGGTACCAGAAGTTGAGCACTATGTCCGGACCTGGAGCTTCCCATTTACTAGATCTTTCCAAAACCGCTCAAACGTCAGAGTCTGTGAAGCTAGTAGGCTCCATCGCAGGGTTTTTGCTTTCCCTTTCCTCCTCTAGTTTAAACCACGCAGCATCTTAATTGCTTCTGTTATTTTCTCCTCAAACGCCTGACCAGTAATCAGCCATGTCATCCACTTAAGTAACTTCGGTGTTCAGTTGCTTTTTTTGCTCCTTACATAGTTTATGATAGATTTTCCTCTCATCTGCCCGGAAGGTTCGATTTTGCTGCTTTCTTGCACTGCTCTCATTGTATCAATGCAGTCCAGCAACAAGAACTACAAGGCTCTGTCTTCGGAAGTCTATTATGTCATCTTACGATGTTGGTGTTAATGTCTCGATGTTCCGAAGGTAGATGATAGTAATAACATGGTGAATCAGCTTTCTAGTTCGATTTCCTTTCTTGTATTGTGTCAATCAGCCCAATTTGCTCCTAACTTTTCTGGCATCCATATCCAACCTGACCTGCCATGGTGGATTGTGTTGCCTTCTTAAGGCAAATACTGCATCTGTAGGCCTTATTCTTCGTCCTAGAGTTCTAGCGACTGTCACAGGCGCACAATATACAAGAGTTTGTACCTGTAGCGCTGTTGTTTCTGCATATAAGTGCAGAGGTAGGAAGTTGTTGTTGAGGTGCCTTATTAGTGCATGCAGATCTTTCCTGATAAACATCTTCGACGGAGAATTCCTTTTTGATGGTTCTAAATTTCTGAACTCCAATAAAATTCGTCCAAAATCCCTTTCAAGGTACTGCAGTTTCCCTGAGATTCCGCTGTTTAGATCAACGTTCACGTTGATGTTTCAATGTGGTTCTAAAGGATCCAGTACTTCTTCTTCATTATCCCTAACACATATGCCCTCAGCTTCGATTACCTTTTCATTATCCACATCTCATATGGGTATTTAATTATTTGAAGGCTGCCGTCCTGCCTCTATTTTGATCATGGATATCCTTATCTCTAAAAGAAATCTGTTAACAGATGTTGAGTGCATAACATCTTTGTTAATATGGTATGTCCATTTCAATCACCTTTTTTGTCGCTGAACCTCCATTACAGCCTCTGGTTGAATCGGGTCGTCTGCTTCTGGAAGAATTTATGGTAGTGGAGCATCAAGAGGTTGCGCAGAAACATCAATGACGTGATAGTGTTGTATTGCTTCATCAGCTTCGGCTTGGTCTTGCACAGCTTTATCCAACTGATGTTCATTGTCGACGTTTTACCCCGCCGCTCCCACCTCTCGCCAAACCTCTTTTGCTCGGTCTTCTAAGATATAAAGATAATCGCGGATGTCCTTGAACTTAGTAATGAGGTCCTTCACTGAATCTTTCTGTGTATGGAGATACTTCCCCGCAAACTTTGTCCTCAAATTGAAGCCCTTCCCGCGCGTGGTTCCGAATTTCTCGCTTTAATATTAGAGACGCATCAAATCACAATTCAATGATATATTCCAGTTGATGCTCTCTCACGGTATTCCTGTTGAGATGGTTGACTGGAAATCGGTTGAGCTAGCCGGAGCATCGTCGAGCGGCACAGCTGATGTTCCACTGTTTTCTCGCGTTCAGCAGATGTCCTCGCTGGACAGATTGTTGATTGATGAGGTCTGCCTGTCCATCACGCAGCATCGTGTTTCATAGTGAGTAGTGCACAATGAGAAATATTGTATTTGAAATAAAAGGGTTTTCTTTTCTTTTTTTTTTATTGAGTGAATTCTCCTTCAATTCGGAGTAACATCCTCAATTCTAAAATTATCCCTGGTTAAATGAAAAAGTCATTGCAAAGCAATGATTTCTTTAATTCAAGACAAACTATATTCTAAGTGTTCGTTCGGAAAAATACTGGACCTTGTGGAGATTAAATTGTTTACCCTCGGCTCAGAATGAAGACAGCTGAAAAAATATTCGCCTAATTGTTTTTCTCAACTTGTTAGGAATATTTTGACTCCTCTAGAATTTACAACGTGATAAGGTTTAGTGCGTTTACCAGATATATACCATATGAAATTCATAATCCTTTATACTGTTTCTCAAGTGAACTTAGTTCCCACTGTTAAAATGAAGATTGTTATTTTTTCCTTAACAGTTGCAGTTTTTTTCAACTCTATTGGTAAATATAATATATATGAACTTTTCATTGAGATCTAAATCAATCATACAAATAACCAATAGGTGAACAGAAACAAAACCAAATTTAAAATTCAAATTTGACTGATCTACTGTAAATGTACCCTCTTGAATATTCAATAATTTAAATTCATTTTGGACGTCCAGTGCATCCTAAATAGCCTTCCGAATGTCATTTCTTAAATTATGCCACTATGGTGAAATTTCTGTATTTCCACAAATAACTTGCTTTAGGGCTTTTTACCTTAGAAAGGGTGTCGAGTGAGCACCGAAACGTTGGTGGATGCTCCAAATATTATTGTATTGTAGAAAATTTTTCTTTAGTTTTGACCTTATGTTATGCGTGTAAGAGTTTTTGGTTCTGAAGATCCATGAATTGAAAACTCCAAATCAATTTTCGAATCAAAGTAGCTACGTTTCGGATCCAATGTTGTCCATTTTCGAACCTGTAGTTAGAAATTATTTATTGTTTGAAAACAGTGTCCAATTAATTTGAATTTGAAAATTGAATTGAAGATTTCAATTCATGGACCTTCAGGACCGAAAACTTCTACATCTATTATTGTATTGTGTTTAGAAAATAATGAAAATAATAAAAGACAAATGGAAGGAAAAAACGAGAATAAAGGGATTTTGACGGTTGCCTTTCCGTTAATCCGTTCTTATTTTTATTCTTCTGTTATTTTCGAAATTTCGATAAACACACCATCTTTTCCTCGTAGATATAAGTGCTCAGATCATCGATCCTGATCGACGACTTCCTGCTCCAGTTGTTGTATACGCTCCTTTTCCTCCTCCTCCGGGACTTCAAGTTTTAGGCGGTCAACGTGTGATAGTTGGTGATTATGTAATCGGAACAGTAGAGGGTCGAATTTGGCATCCAATCCGTAGGCATAGTCATATTGTTGAAATGCACGTTTCCGGCTACCCTACTACGTCTATATCCTATACACGGTGGCACCTAATGATGGAGCAAGAATTAAATCCACAATTTTTTCGAAATTCGCCCATACCCAGACGTGAACGCCAGCCACCAAGTACTCTCGAACAAAGAAATTGGTGAAATAGTAGTGCTAAATTATAAAGTATAATGAAAATATTGTAGATTCAAAATTGGAGCTATGGAATTGAACTTCAAGATAGAATGGACGATGTAGAGTATTATTTGACAAAATCATACCCATGCTCTTCATATTGGTATTCAGTCAGCTCATCATCCTTTGATCCTCTCATTATCATACTATGATCGCCTGATTCTGCTGTAACAGTCTTTGTCATCTGCAAATTCAAGTCCCCGTACTTCTACTGCCCCGAAATCAACACTTTTTCCGTCAGAGAGCCATTCTTAGACATTTGTCCATGTAAATATTGAACGTCCGTGAGACTGTAACGCATCTGTGCAAAATGCTTTTTTTAATATCGAACCAATCACTCAGTGGTCCACTTGCTCTTGCACTTTCTTCTTCAGCATTTATTATCGTTCTTATTGCTTCTAGAAGCCAACTTTTTAGGCCTGTGACACACTATGCGTTTATGCCGGTCCAGTTTGAAGGTCTGGTTTAAACGGACGGTGACGACTTATTGCTTTAAATGCGCGGAAACAAACTCGTTCTGTTTTACCGTGTCACATACTTCCCGAAACAGCATGCCACGGCGTAACGGCATTACGTGATAAAAATGATCGATACCGACAAATTTATAGAATTTATACACGAAAAATCAGCACTGTGGGATGAACGGTGCAAGGAGTATGGAGACAAAAATTATCTAACTCAATGCGTTTTTGAACTGCGTATCTTCTTAAGCAATGTAGGGCCTCAGCAAATCGAGTAATTCATTAATAGATTTTACAGACATTCTGCAATAAGCAGAAAACTTATCCTCATGCCACTTTAATTTTTCGTATAATGTCACCCACGTCCGTTTTCATCGGACAGTGTGTCTAGGTAAGCCCTATCCCGTTTGGCCGCATCCCGAAAAGCCGGTCCGATTTGAAGGGTCCGGTTTGAACGGGTGGTGACGACGTACTACACTTACCGCCTAGACGAGTGCCAGTATCAGGGGTTGTGGTCCTTACGCGGGAAGCAATTAGAAATCCAGTTCGAACCAGATTTGAAGCGACGACTGACTAGGCGAGGGTGAACACTCAGGACCGTATGTACAGTCTCGTGAATACGTGCGTCGCAAATCTCCAAGTAAACAACTTCTATACTACGCATTACGGTCCTGTCTTTCCAAGGCTGATGGGCTGTCGTGCTGCATCATGCGAGGGTCGGAGGGAGGGACAGAAACACTTAAGCATGAACAACCGAGAAACTGGCGCTAACTCGATAGGAACCCGTCCAAGCGGTAAGTGTATTTCAAATATGCAGTGACACACTCATCCTGTTTTGCCGTGCCGTACGATTCCTGCCACAGTATGCTGGGTCGAAACGGGATGACCGGACGGCGAAAGGAGTATGAAAACTAAAATTGTCGCACTAAATGTGTTTCTGAACTGCGTATCTTCTTTAGCAATGTACGGCCTCAGCAAGTCGAGTCTTCTATTAACATATTATACAGAAATTCTATAGTAAGCAGAAAACTTATCTTCATGCCGCTTTAAATTTTCGTAAAATTTTTGAAATCTTTGTATTTGATCTTCAGGATACGGATGGATCTAGTATTATTGACGAATCGGTTTATTTAAAAAATCTTCTACCTGAAGCGCGAAAATAATTCCTAATTTTGCTAACATGACGATGCGACGTTCCGTCTTCGCAATGTACCACATGAAATGTCACGTCCACGTTCATTTTCATCGGGCAGTGTGTTTTGGTAATCTCTATACCGTTTTGCCGCATCTTGAAAATCTGGTCCGGCAAAAGCGCATAGTGTGTCACCAGCCTTACTTCTTGCTCTTTCAGGACTTCCCAGAGTTTAGCTGTATCCAACTTCTTGAAAGATTTTCCAAATCAATTGATGCACGAGGAACTTTTTGTGTACCCTCAAACCTTCTCCTGTGATCTGTCTCGGGATACATTTCTGATCCGCACATAACACTCTAAACATAAATCCACATTCAACTTTTTATTTAATAATCATTTGCTGCTGACGAAACACTGGATACGGAGATTTACAGACGTATCATTGAGGGTAATAAAGTCATTGACAGTGAGCAAAATATTACTAGTTTAGAGTTTAGAGTTTATTCAAGCCTTGGGACAATGTCCCTCAAGACGAAACATGTGACGTTTGTTTGGACAGTAAATGATGGGAAATTGCAATCCTGAATGTAGCTAAACAACCGAAGGATCTTATATTAGTAGGCGAAGAATTTCAAAGGTAAGCAGCACAGACAGAGAAAGAATTAGAATATGTCGAAGTTCTGCATGTAACGATGTACAAAAATTTTCTGTCTCTTCTTGTATTACGACTCCGAACACTGTCTACAATACAATTAAAGTTGATAGCCATGAAATATTCCCGTCGATCTTTTACTCTCAACGAATGGAGCGCATTGATATAAGGTGATATGGAAGTAAATCTTGGTTTACATTAGGTTCCAGTTATATGTCGTCGTACAGCAGACAGCAGTAGTCTAAAAGAGGAAAGATCATCGTCGACACTAACTCAGAGACTTATCCAAGATTTTCCTGTTTACTTTGAGGGGATTAAAAATTCTCTGTATTTCATTGACTATATGATAGTAATACTCCTGACAGTGTAGCGAGGGGTTGAGGATAACACCCAGATTGCGAGCCGAGTTAGTATACTGGATAATTGAACCATTCAACAGTAGTGGCGCAAGAGCTGACGTGTCGATGTTACTAAGATAGGCAGGACTCCCAAGGATCACGGCTCTTGTCTTGGAACAGGGGTGTCTAACGCAAGGTTGGTGCGCTTCTCCATTCTTCCCCTTCTCCGAGCGCTTCATTGAGAATTCTCTTCTCATTCGCCACGGGCTTGGTCTGACTACGCCTCATCACGCTTACTTGCGCGCAATGTTCACACAGTCCGGTCGCCGAGGACTCCTTTACATCCCACTCACCGCACGAACGCATCAAAGGTGGCAAGAGAGGGGATTGACGAGTGACAGTTATTTACACCGTTGCTCACGCGTTGGACACCTCTGTCTCAGAATAATTGGACTCTGGAAGTTACCGGAAGCCAGTTGGAAAAAATGTTTTCATCAGGATAAAATACCCCTTGTTGCCGCGTGGGCTTGCTAAGAAGAATGCCATGATCTACCATATCGAAAGCCTTACAACGTAATCGTATTTTCTGATTAAAGCAACGACAGTTTGTGATTGTTTGAAGTACTACATTTTTCAATTAAATTTTGTATTTATCTGAACAATTATTATTTATTTATTTTGGGAATTTCCAGAGATTGAGCCAGAGTTGTTCACTTTCTCTCCAAATTAGTATCCTAGGTTTCGTTGCATAATTATATAGTGTAAAAGAAGGCTTTGTTCTATTTTTCTAATTGCTTGAACGAATATATTCTTTTGTGTACAATTGAATGAATCATGAAAAATTTCTTATGTACATTATGATTCCAGTTTCAAAAGACTGCTTTTTTACAGTTTTTTAGTAGTTAAAAATATTGAAACATATCGCTGATTTTCGTTCTAGCCTAATACGATTACTTACAAGAGAATTTTTGGGTTATTTCTCTATTTCGGCTGACTTCCGCCAGTAAAGTGTACCGAGAGCGCATCAAGCACTCAAGCGGGGAATTCGCCGTCGATAACCAATCTCGAAGCTAGACAAATAGCAGGATCCCAGTATATTTTGCGATCAGCGTTGTTATAAGACTGCATATAAAATGGATTTAGTTTAAATTTTATTATATCATTCAGAAGATATTTACGAGTGCCAAGCTGACATACTGTAAGACAAAACAAATCAATCTCAATATACATTCACGAAAATACTTGTATGTTTGATATTTCATATCACTGATTCGCATTTTTCAATAGAATACTCATGTTACTCCAATAATACTTAATAATACTTCAACAGAATTTTCAATACAAAACTTCTTCAACAAATAAAAATTGTGGAAACAATATAATGACTTTCACTTGTGATCAAATTGAATTGATTTCCTCAAATCATTTAATAATATGTTTACTTTCGTAAAGACGATTAGAAAAATATTTTTGGACAAATATTTGTTCAAACAAATATTATTTGTACAATTATTTGTACAATTTTTTCTTACACGTTTTCGGATATACATTTTCGTGCAAAATAATAAATCTTTAACCAAAATAGGTACAGTTTCAGTAAACAGAGTTATTTTCGAAAAAGGCACGAAAGTTGAAACAGAATAGTAACATTCTTACCTGAAGAGTTCTACTCTCATACAAGTAGTTGAAATCGCAAATAAAAAGATAAATTTTCAACCAAAATCATGAGACTTCAGAAAAAAAATGAAATCGAACAGAAGGTTTGTTTTACAAACAAACAGTTGAAATGGCAACCAAAGAAATGAAGTTTCTACCAAAGAATCAATCTTTTGCAAGCAGAAATGAATTTGCAATCAAAAATTAAAATCTTTAATCCGTTTTGATTGATGATTAAATTTTTTTGTTGGAAAATCGTCTTCTCGACAAGAATCAATTCTTCAGACTTCATTTTCTCGTTAAATATTCATGAATTTACTCGGAAGTTAAATATTTTGTTAAGAATTGAATTTTTGACTACAAAAATCATTTTGTTTGCAGAAATAATCATGTTTACAAAATCCGTTTGATTGATTGATTTGTTCTAGATAGAGATTCAACTGTTTTGGTAGTAAATTCACCTATTTTGTCGAAAATGAGGTCTTCTGTAAAAATTTCGCCTCCTCGACTTGAAAATGTACAAATTTCACAAATACCAGAAACCTCAACTTCCGTGGTTAAAAATGCAACTCTCTGGTTAAAAGTTGACTCACTTTGCTAAAATTCGTTCTCTTGTTTTCAAATGAAAAGCAGACTTTCTTTCGTTTCGAATGATAATAATAACTAAATTTTAATGTATTCATTTACATAAATTGAATAAAATCTATTAAAAATTAATTTTGAATGCTGGATTTCACCCCTCTAAGATGTATCAAGCCTTATCTCTGGTTGAATAAAAAAGTCATTGTAAAGCAATGATTTTTTTTAATTTAAGACAAACATTATTCTGAGTGTTCGTTCTGAAAAAAACTGGGGCTTTTGGAGATTAAATTGTTTAATCCTGGCTCAGAATGAAGACAGATAATAAAAAATTGCATAATTATTTTTCTTGACTTGGTAAGAATATTTTGACTCCTTCAGAATTTACAACGTGATAAGGCTTAGTATATGTACGAGATATCTATCATGTGAAATTCATAATCCTTTATACTGTTTCACAAGTGAACTTAGTTCCCGCTGTTAAAATGGAGATTGCTATTCTTTCATTAACACTTGCGGTTTTTTCCAACTTTATTGGTAATTATAATATATATGCACTTTTCTATGACATTAAAATCAATAAGGATAATTACTAAGCAAAAATCAGCGGTTGGAAGCTCGCAGCTTTGATCTCATACAGTCAGAGAAAGATCAGTACATTTTCTAGAATGATCGGTAAAAATGTATAACTCTTCTTTTTAGTGAACCTTCCCTGGAATTTGGTTGAATTATTCAATGTTTCTTTAATTTCCCCAAACTTTCAGTGAAATTTACTAAATTTAGATTTAAGTTGTTTATTTGTAGATTTATCTTGAAAATCAGATAAAATATACAGGAAATTAATGAAGTTATATAAATAAATGAAACCAAACCCAAATTTAAAATTCTTTTAAATTTTACTGTTCCTCTGTAAATATAACCTCCCTCAATATTCATTTATTTGATTTTTTCGGACGTCCAGTGCATCCTTAATAGCTTTCCGAACGTCAATTCAACCGCTGGCGGTCAAAAGGGGATACGCTCGAAACGCCGTCGTTCGAGTTGGCCCCTGGGTCTTTTTTTCAGGTCAATTTTTAATTTTTCAATAACAAATTCCAATAGGAAATTTCGTTGCGCATATTTTTAGTCCTCTCAAAAAATTTGATAACTTTATTAGTTTTCGAAATAATCAAGAAAATGTTACTTTTTCTGCAATCTCAAAATGCGACTTTTTTGTGTTCAATTTGCCAGAAGTTCTACATTAATTAATATTTTGTAATGAAAATTTCAGGAAATTCGCACCATCATATGAAGAAATAACGGTCTTTATAGGATTTTAATTGCTTGTTACTAAA
The DNA here is from genome assembly GCA_011762715.2 of Neuroterus valhalla. Lineage (NCBI taxonomy): Eukaryota > Metazoa > Arthropoda > Insecta > Hymenoptera > Cynipidae > Neuroterus > Neuroterus valhalla. The sequence continues at coordinate 1,943 of WSXT02022735.1, read as the reverse complement.
AATTTATAACGATTTCCATTCTTCTCATGGATCAATTTAGATATTGGAAGTTTCAAACGCTTCGGGAGTCGAACGAATTTTCAGAAAATTGAAATTAATGATCACCTTAATTTTTACAAGGATTCAAGGAAGTTTTTTGGAAAATGCCAGGCAATTATGTTTTATGGTTTCAAAGTCACAATTGATTTAAGATCTCAGCGCTGTCCCGTACGCGTTCTAGCTCCTCCTGCAATACCAACGCCTGTATAAGAGCGGAAGATTGTAAGGTCAAGCCGGCCACCAAAATAATAATGAAGACATTATAATTTACATTTTTTTATTATCTGTTAATAACAAATTATAAAAATTAAAACTTAATTATAATTTATATAATAACTGTGACATCAAAATGTAAAGATTTTTGGCAAGATTTTGAAAAAAGTTTCAAGGACCAAATCCGCAAACCGAAAAATTTTCAAATTAGTAGAGCTTTTGTTTTACATTTTTTCCCCGAAGGAAAAGTAGACGTTTATGATAATTATAAATTTGAGAAGGCAACTACTTTTTTGTTTACTTCTTATCTGGGACTGAAAACGGCCTAAAAAAAAGTTGTAAAAAGTCCTTTTAATTTCCTAACCGCCTTTGGAAAAGAGTTCTTTGAAAATTATTTTCCGCAATTGAATCAAAACAATTCTTTCGAAGACAACACTGGAGAAAGTGATTCAAATGATTAAAATATTTTCAAAGAAATCGAACGAGGTATTATGTGAATATTATGTGAGTTTTACTTTTTATAATTTGTTATGAAAAAATAATAAACAAAAGTGAATTTCAATGTCTTTATAATTATTTTGGTGGCTGGCTTGACCTTCTAATCGTTCACCATTGTACAGACGTTGATATTGCAGGACGAGCAAGCACGCGTACGGGAGAGCGCTGAGATCCTAAATCAATTGTGACTTCGAAACCATAAAACATAATTGCCTGGCATTTTCCAAAAACTTCCTTGAATCCTAATAAAAATTTAGGTGACCATTAATTCCAATTTTCTGAAAATTCGTTCGACTCCCGAAGCGTTTGAAACTTCCAATAACTAATTTACGCCATGAGAAGAATAAAAATCGTTATAAATTTTAAGTGAAAATCAATTAAAATCCTATAAAGACCGCTTTTTCTTCATATGATGGTGCAGATTTCCTGAAAATTTTATCACAAAATATCAATTAATCTAGAACTTCTGGCGAGTTGAACACAAAAAAATCGCATTTTGAGATTGCAGAAAAAAGTAACATTTTCTTGATTATTTCGGAAACTAATAAAGTTATCAAAATCATTCAATAGACTGAAAATATGCGCAATAAAATTTCCTATTGGAATCTGTTATTGAAAAATTGAAAATTGACCTGAAAAAAATATGACCCAGATGCCAACTCAAACGACGGTGTTTCGAGCGTATCCTCTTTTGATCGCCAGCGGTTCAATTCTTTAATTATCTCACTGTGCGACGGTGTGTACGGTATGGGACCAAAACTTTGAGGACATTTCTAAATTTACAATTCGAACCCATATAAAGAAAATAACTAGTTGAGACAACACCAATCCTTTCCGAAAATACTAAGGGTCCAGGATCATCAACGTGAAAAAGGGGAATTTCAAAATAACTCAAAGTTCATGTTTTTCGGTATTTTTATCACGCGTAATTTTAATAACTGTAGAAAAGTTTATCAGTTGAATCTCCGGGGGAAAGCATTTATGGTTTATGACTTTCTTAAGAGTCCCCCTCCCCCATTTTCGACACTCTACATTTCAGGTTAGCGCGTTTACATTGTGCATAAGGTGTACTTTCTTCACTCATTTAGAACCCTGCCCCCCCCCCCCCCCCCCCCCCCCCTCCCCCCCCCCCCCGCACCCCCCCCGGTTCCGCCATTCCACCCTCCACGCGCCCTCCTCCCGAACAGACACAA
>WSXT02022713.1:0-14072 GCA_011762715.2 Neuroterus valhalla | reverse complement strand
GGAGATTTCATAAATTCCGCGAAAGTCAATTTTCACATAAAACCAATACCTTCTCATTATGATGAGAATGTAAAAAAGAAACAAAAAAATAAAATGTTACACATTTCCTTTATGAATGAAATGAGCTATCGACCATCAAAGTCGAAAGAAATTGCAGCTTTATTTTATTAAATCTTCAAAAAGGTCTCATGAATTTAGAAATTGACAATACGCAGAGGACATGTTTTAAAAACCCTTACTCGAGACATATCTACCTGACAGTGCTGAAGAGTGATGTCTGACCGTCAGTATATTTTGGTACATTCTCATCATAATGAGAAGGTCTTGGTTTCATGTGAAAATTGACTTTCGTGGAATTTATGAAATCTCCACGTTTTGAGACCTATTGATTCCGAAAAAGTAGTTTTTACGTTGGTGTCTGTCTGTATGTTGTCGTTGGTGTCGTCGTCGTCGTTGTCGTCGTTGGTGTCTGTATACTCTATAACTTTTGAAAGACTACTAGGATTAGATTGCCCTTAGACACACGTTTTGAGGAACCAAAAAGACAGGTCAAGTTCGTTAACCAGCTATTTTTGATAAAAAATGGAAGAGGGGGAGTATTTTGAACATTTTTTTAAAATTTTTTTTCCAAGACGCAAAAATTGTTAGTACAGTTTTGTGACGGGGAAACAGATATGAAGTAAAAATATCTGTATATTTGTGAATAGAACCGTTTTATTATATTATGGTAAATATGGCCGTATAACAGGCTTACAACTATAAAGGTTCGAGTAATAATGTCCGCTTTAGCATCGATGAGCCGATTCCAACCGTCAATGACTATTGAGTGGGGGTTGTGAGGTGCGAGCGATGCACATTCCACATTAAGACGAATTGTATGGGGTTCGCATAGTAACAGCGTTACACCCCCCGTTTTAGATTCGTTTTACCCCTGAAAAACGCATTCTCACCTGCTGGGGTACTACCTCAGGTTCTCTCGCATCATCTAATTCTAATGTGGATGGTGTTTGGGTTTGGCAAACGTACCTTACAATGGGTTGTGGGTTTACATGTTCTATACTATTTTAGCCGCAAAATAGGTTGATGCCTAGTTTCGGACATGCTCTACTCAATAAATTACAGGAACCGCATTTGAAGAGAGTGTAAATTATAACTAAACATATTGATGTGTATTCGACCTATGATAAAATTTCGGTAGCTTTCCCGGTTCACGCACGAGTTCGTCGTTCTCGTCTAAGTTTATTTGAAGAATTTTCAATATCATCTAGCGATTTGCTCATTTCTTTCAAGTCGATAGGTTTGACTGCTTTTTGCAGAGGTAGCATTTTTGAAACTAACAATGATAATTCGTCAGCTTTGAACGGTATGTTAATTGATTAATTGTAATGTGTAATTGTTCGGAATTCAGAATTTTTCCATTGTTTCATAATTAATGTGTCTGTTTGAACTGTACAATTTTCATCTGATTCTAGAAAAGTTCGTTCTGATTGAGTCGGATGCTGAGACCTTTTGTCGCAGAATATGTTGAGTTCTAGGTCTTTTCAAGGAATCAATAAGTAAGCCTCTTCGTCGTGTAATTTAATATATACAAGCTCGTTGATTTTGAATGGAGACTTTTGACAGAAGTTCTAATCCAAACTTTCAAAGCTTGTTTTAATAATTTGATTGTCGCAGGTTTGAGTTTCTGATACAAGGTATTATGGTTGATTGCGTTTACATATCTTATGAACATCGAGAGTTTTACAAGTGTTGATAGTTTCTTTAACGGTTGGTACGTACAAAGTTTTGTCTTTTTTAACCAGTAAAAATTCGTGTTCAGGAATTACAGCTAAAAATACATTTCCTATTTTCTTTGGAATAGGCATAAGTCGGAAAATGGAAAAGTTGTCAGATTCTAGGAGGGGGATTTTTATTGTATAAAGTAACCTTCTATTGACAATTGCTTTTCCTATTTCAGAAAGGTCGAAAAGATGTTGGTAGTTTTCTTCTTTCAGTTAAATTGGGTATTGGGTATTGTGTTTCTCTTCGTAAGTTTTGAGTTCTTGCATGAATATTTTGGGAGGTAGTATTTGCGGGTGAATGACGCCATGTTTACCGTCATTCACTGCATCTATGATTAAGTTTATATATTCACTTCTTTCATTGATAATAAGGATGCATATTGTCAAATGATTAGATACAACAACGTTCCTCGTGTTATCGTTGATGCTATTCGTTAACTGGTTGAACTTTCCGATATTCTGTTTGCTGCGTTCATGCAAAGAGCAGTGTCATCGGATGCAGAATTTAGTAGAGTTTTCAGGATTTTTGTTTGATTTTTAATACTAGAAGAAATAACTTTATTGTCTTCAAATAAATTGTCGAGTTCATTATTTACATAGTCGAGATCGTTTTGATCAAGAGTTCCTAACAGGCTTTTGGAGGCACGTCCAATGAAATTAAAAAATCCTCTTTTCGTCCTGACAAGTCCTAATATATGAATAAGTAATTGGCGGTTGTTATCAAGACGTTTGATACGATTGTTCACAACCTTTATTTCGAATTTTTCTGCACAATTTGTGCACATCATTGAATTCGTAGTGTAGATTTCGCTCAATTTCGTAAATCTTTCGTTGATATTTTCCGTGTCCACGGCGACGATCAGATTCCAAGTCCCGTGATAGAGCTGAGCCGGTCCAATTTCTTCTGCAAAGACTGTTGTGTAATTCAATGATTTTGTAGTAATGGTTCCAGAAATGGCTGGAATGATCGTCATCAGCAAGAGAAGATTCTTCATCTTCGCTCTGTAAGCATTTAAGAGGAAAAGGCTTTAAGAGGGTTTGCGTGTGTTAGGTAACGTCTTCCTCTTACGAGAACAAAATAATCATTATTGTTTACTTTTTCGATGATTAGGAATGGACCTTTTCATTCTCTACTTAATTTATTTTGTTTGGAGTCATTGTGGATCAAAACAAGATCATCCGGTTCGAAGATGTTTTGTGGAATAACGATTCTAGCATCTTGTTTTTCTTTGTGCCTTTGCTTTGATTTTTTAATTTTCTCTTTTGCTTGTCGTAAGTATTTTTCGCGGCGTGTTTTCCATAAAGGAAACAATTCTTCGTACTTTAATGATGGAGTAGTTGCTAACATTGAGGGTGAATTAGCTTTTTTACCAAAGGTAAGTTCGAATGGCGCAAAGCCGGTTCCTTCGTGTACTGCAGTATTGTACGCCATACCAATAATTTTGAGGTTTTCATCCCAATCAGCTTGATTTTTTTCCATAGCGGTTTTTATTAAATCTTTCACGGCAGGGTGTTTTCTTTCCAGTGATCCATTGCTTCCCGAATGGAAAGCTGTGGTCTTAATATGTTTTATTTTAAAGAGATTTTCAAAGGTCTGGATCAGTTTGCAAACAAAATTGCTTCCTTGATCCGTCAAAATATGTTTTTAGGGATGAAAAAATATAAATGTAAAGTTCGAAGAGTTCGCAGATTATCGATTCTGCTTGCACGTTTTTCATTGGAATCAAAAGTAGATATTTTGTCAACATATCCTGAATTTTTAAGATATACTCGTTTCCTCTTGGAGGCAACGGTAATTTACCAAAAATATCCATGGCAATTTCATCATTTGGCTCATCAGGTGTATTGCGAATAATTGCTTTAATTTTTGGCCTAATGCGTGTTAACTTTTGAGTTTGGCAAATTTGACATTTTTTTATATACTCGCATATATCACTTTCCATATTTTTCCACAGACCTTTTTGTCTCGCTGCTCAATAGATTTGTTTTCACCAAAATGTTGTGATGCTACATTCCCGTGACTTCCTTTGATGATTTCTCCTTTCTCTTCTTTTGTCAATTCCTCATTTGGCGTTGTACATAAAAAAAGTTTATTTATTGTTTTCGTTCTCCAAAAAGGTAATCAGTTCTTATCTTGATTTTTTCTAGATTTGTTATCGTCGGATCCGAAAGATGGAGTCGTACTGTCGTTAACTTCCGTTGTTTGATTCGCTGAATTGCTTCATTTAATTTTTTTGACCACATTTTTTCGTCATAATCTGGTAATTGTATTGAGTTGCTCGTTTCTCTATCTGGATTTTTGATCATTTTGATCCAAAGCTTTCCTTTGGCGTTGGGTTTCCATTTGGTTCGAGGTTCTGAAGGATTTAAGAGCCATTCATGATATTTTCTCATCAAATCAAAGTCACCTGTCCCACTACATTCTTCTTTTGGAAAATCCACTTTTTTGGGCTTAGAGGAAATACAGTGGTAGTTATCTTCTTCTTCTTCTTCTACTTCTACTTCTTCTTCTTCTTCTTCTTCTTCTTCTTCTTCTTCTTCTTCTTCTTCTTCTGAGGAAGAAATCATTGGTTCCGTATCGGACCCTGATAGAGTGCTAGGAATAGACTTTCGACTTCCTTCTTCTCTTTCGCGTCCTCCTTCTTCATCGTCATCATCATCGCTTTCTTCTTTTCCTTCTTCTGGTTCACTCATTGGTTCAGTCTCAGATCCTGAAAGAATGGATACGTGATTCTGAGATGTGCTCCTGTGACTCGGATTAATTGAAAGATACGAATCTTCATTTTATGCTCCGTACATCTGAATTAGCAAGTGTGTATTCATCAATTAGTGTAAAATGAGGAGTAGCAGTAAAATTCAGGAATTTCTAACAAAAGTAAATTAATCACAATTCCTATGGGAACTTCAAACTTGAATTTGGATGAATTAGGGTGAGAAATGCTCGCATTTCATTTGAATAATATTTATTGCAGGAATTTCTGCATTCCCTACATGTTTTGTTTTTATGTTACAGTTCTTTGGAATAGTACAAAGACAATCTCAATTACAAACGGATTATAATATTATAACCGTGTTTTCAGATATCTTTCCTTATACATGGTGTTTTTTTCGTCTTGAGGATCAAATTCTCTCAAGAAATACGCATCTGACGGAAAAAATTTCTAAAACGAAAATTTTCCATTCTCCAAATGAAAAAAACTTATTTTTTCCATGCAAAATGTGAATCTGCAATAAAAAATATAATTATTCCATTGGAATTTTGAAGTAACATCTCTTCCGCTTCCGAAAGGTGGGGTAAATTTTCGCCTCCGCGGGAATAAATAGTTCCTAATACAGACATTTCTTCCGTTGGATGAATATTTCTTGAAAAATTATGATGCCTCAAAACGAAAGGAACACCCTGTAGGGTTGGAAATTTTTAATTCAAATTACTGTTTGGAAATCAATCGTTTATGAGAAACTGTTGTTGAAAATTGCTTATGATTAGTCCAGTCGAATTAGACTTTTTTCCAGAAAAAATTCATAAAGTTTTGAAATCTATCGTTCGTGGTTCCTTATGGCATCGCAATCAAATATCAAAAGAGTTTTCCTCTGGCCAGTTGACGGCACCACCCTTAAATCTAATAAACAACCCCGAAAATTGGTTTTGGCGATTATTTCGAAAAGGGAGCATCAAACGATAAAAATAATTATGTATAGAAAAAAAGGACATGAAATTTTTGAAAAAAAGAGGTAAAGGTATCGTTGTTGGACGTGCAATTGTTTCCGAGTAATCCGCCCTTCAAACAGGGGTTAAGTTTGAGCTCGAAGCCCGCACCCTCTTTCTCTTGCACAAACCTCGAAATAGGGTGGTTCTCCGGTCCTAATGTATGGGACTAAAATTATAGAGCAAATGGATCTGCATACATACTGGTAATTAATTTGTTATTATTTAAACATTTAAAGATTATATCAACATTATTCCGAAAATATATCAGTAGCTCATTCTATGAAAAACTGATTATATACGTATGCATATAAGCATAATGTATTAAGTAATTAATAAATAATATTTTACATATTTTTCAGCAATAAAATTGATTTTCAAGCAAATGTTCCATATTATCTATGATTTAGGCAGTACTATAGTACTAGTTGTAGTAGTATTAGTGTTTCATGGCGTATAGAAAAATTAATGTTTTCACATGGACCTTTTTCTCGAACGAAGGGTCAATTTTCATCTACCATAAACACGTGGCTAAATTTAGAACAAAACAAGACCATGCGTTTTAGGCATAGTGTTATCAAGAACGGCTGCGATCTTGCATGTTGCCATCACTTAAAGGTGAAGCTTCAAAGCAGAAACGTCCATTGATGAGGGTGTTTTTTGAAAAGAGTGTGCTGATATGGTACAGTTTTTGGTTCCTCCTCTGTACCTTATATGTTGACAGGTCACGCTTACGCAAGGGCGATCCAAGCACATTTGTTAACATACTGGGCTGTATCGAAAATAATTTTTTCTGATATCAATCTAGAGGATTCTGAGGCTCAGCATTGTCGAAACGTTCTTGCAGATTTTAAAAACATCCCTCCAAGTTTAGATTCTGTTCAAGATGATCATATTATTGAAGGAATGCATAGCAAGTTAAGAACCCAGATGGACGTGTTACGTCCAAAAGGAAAGACAGCTCAGTTATGGATACAATACTTTGATCTCGTAACTATTGTATTGGACTTTATTAAAGCAGAGCGTATCCGAAATTGGCAGCTTTACTAAGATCCCGTTAGAAGTATGTTGCCGATTTTCCATGCGAGTGGACATTTTTGTATGCCAAATCTTGACAACTTTTTTCAAGATATGGACACTCTACATTTGAAAATGACAAAAGCAGAGTTCTATACCTTTACAGCTGAAGGATATTTTACAATTAGACGTACAGACAAATTTTGGTCTGGGATATGTTCGGACACGGCAATTGAACAAACTTTAATGAAGCAAATGAAAGGCATCGGAGAAATTACACATGGGCGAGGATTTAAAGAAAGTGTTTTAAATAAATGGATTTTTGGTTTGCCAGTAGCATATCATGTTCGCGAGAATATTGGAAAGTTCTATGGAATTAACAGCAGTACTAGTTCTCAACATATTGAACTCAGGGATTCGAGAATTAGAAAGGACGAAGAGGATGTCCAAACTTTTCTCCAATGGTTTCAACAACATTTTCCATTTACTTATTTCGAAGATCTTATGTCCATATCGAGTGGTTTTGTTGCTTCTAAAGACATACATTGTCAGAAAGCCATGGAAATTGGCAGAAAATTACTGGGAGAAATCGACATAGAAGGAAAAAAATCTGCGTATTTTACAAAAAAACGCAAAAAAAAAAACAAAACAATTTCTGCATCAAATTCTACTATAGAAGTTGCCGATGATGTCGTAGAAATTTATACTTCTCATTTGCTTCAAAGAATAATTTGCAGTGTAAAAGCAAAGGAATACTTGGAACCATGCTTCAATTATGAACTGTCATCATTACCACTTTCTATTTTCAGTAAGAAAGGCCCAATACGAAAGACTAAAAATCATCATTGTACAACATTTATGATTCTCTTGAGAATGATAAACATAAACTTCTGGAAGAATTCAAATATGTTTTATATATACTAATACTGCTTCTTCCACTACAACTATTATAAATCAAATCGCATATATCATAAAACAGTTACTTATAAATCAATTTTATTGCTGAAAAATATGTAAAATAGTATTAATCAATTATTTAATACATTATGCATATATGCATACGTCTATAATCAGTTTTTCATAGAATGAGCCACTGCTCAAACTCACCCCCTGTTTGAAGGGCGGATTACTCGAAAACAATGGCACGGGCAGAAAAAATACATATAAGTTTTTTCGTCAAGAATTTTATGTACTATTTTTCTATACATAACTATTTTTATCGTCTGATGCACCCATTTCGAAATGACCGCCAAAAACCAATTTTCGGGGGTCGTTTGTTAAATTTAAGGGTGGTTACGTCAATTGTTTAGAGGGAAACTCTTTCGATATTTGATTCTGATGCTATAAGGAACCGCGTACGATAGATATCAAAACTTCATCAATTTTTTTCTGTAAGTAAGCTGTTTCCAAGCTGATTTGACTGAACTACATTGATTCCTGCGTTTGACGCGACTTGGTCGTATTTGGCGTAAAAAAAGCGCCCAGACACCACTGCATGCTGCGTACGCACCATTTATTAGTGTCCACGCAAAATTCATTAGTGTTCACGCAGTGGCCAGTGATGCCTTACGCAATAAAGATAGAAACACGACTGAGTCGTTCGTGTGCGTCACTGGCCATAGTTTATACGCAATTATAGTTAGTGCGTGCGCGGCACTCACCAATGTCACATTGGCAATTTGCAAAACAATAAATAATCACGTTTTTATTATTGCTGCGTAAGGCACCACTAGCCGCTGCGTGAACATTAATGAACCGTGCTTACGCAGCGTTCAGTGGTGTGTGGCGATTTTTTTTCTAGCAAACATCAACCATTGGTGTTTGGGTTTCTTCGTGCAGGAACATTTCCACATACGATCTACATAAGTAATGGAATATAGACTTGCATATTGGTGGTGGTAGTAAAGTGTTTTGGCTGACAGGTGGTGAAAGCGTTTCACGGCATTAGTTTTAAACGTGTGAGTGGAGTGTGAGGATGGAAGTTTGGAAAGTGAGTAAGGTTGCGGGAAGTGAGGGGAGAAAATAAAAATGGGTTTTTATTGGGTAGAATAAGTAGGGTTCAGGTAGAAAGGACAAGTAAGGTTAGGTTGTCAAAAAGGTAGGCAGATTTGTATTTGAGAGATTTGGAATAAAGGAGAAAGAGGGTAAAAAACAGGGTTGAGTGAAGCAGAGGAAGAGGGCATAAAGGCGGCAGCTTAAAACAGAGACATCTTTTGGTTGCAGTAGGATGGATAAATTTAATTTACCGAAAGACGGGCAGGTAGTCACCGAGCGGGAAAGTGAAAACGAGAGCGTTGGGGCTAATTTAGATGGAGGGGGGTCTTCCAGCACACCACGTGGCTCGGTGTCCAACGGTGCGCGATGGAAAAGGAAAAAGATGAGCAGGATGAGCGGCGGTAACGAGAAGGCTAGGGATACAATGCCTAGCGCAAGTTAAGGTGACAAACTCTTGCTTCAAAATGCAAAGAAAGTTAATCAAGAGAGTCCGATGAAAAGCATAGTAGGAAGTCCATTCAAGAAGAGTGACGGCACGCGTAGGTCACCTACAGGAATTGAAGGGCAGTTGAGCAGTAATATCCTGAGGATTTCGATTTCGGAAATCGAAAGGCCTAGGCAGGAAATAAAGGCCATGAGGGAGAATGGAAGGATTAGGGAAGAGGAACGGGAAATAGAGAGAAAAGAGCTCAGGGAGAAAGTAGAAGGATTAGAAATGGAAGCAGTGTCGGCAAGGATAGAAAAAGAAGATGAGATGAAACAGACGGAAGAGGATATAAGGGTGTGGAAGGAAAGAGCAGACAAAATATTTAGGGAGGTAGAGGCCTGGTGAGTTATGGAAGATAATGGCATGAGGAAGAAGAAGCGGCGAGGGAAAGGATAAGGACAATGGAGTTACGAATGGAGAGGAGAGAAAAAGAGGATAGGAAGAATAAGATCGCGATAAGGTGGCTGACTTTGAGGACCGGGAAAGAACGGAAAGGAAGAGGAGCGCTGCTACAAAGCATAGGGGATTGTCAGGGGAAGTTGGTCAAAGTGAGGCTTAAGGGAAAAAGGGGGAATGGAGTAGCGGTGGGAGTAGAAGGAAAGTAAAGAGAGAGCATCGACGGTACGATGAGAGAAAACAAAAGTAGAGGAGACAATGCTGGTTTAGAACGCGCAGAAAGAGGAGTTGAGACGAGCCTCTTCACTCGGATGTGGTTGGATTGGTAGAAACGTGGAGAGGCCAAGTAGTAGGGTAAAATAGAACCAAGGCTACCAAGGGGATTTAGGTGGAGGCTCCAAGAGGATCAGGGGGGGGGGGGTGAAGAAGTAATTCTAGGAAGGGTTGAGGGGCAAGGGTTGCAATGAGGTCCCTAAAGATAGGAGGGATGAGGTAAAAGTTTTGGAGGATTTCAATGCGAGAATGGGTAGGAAAGGGGGATCTACGGGGATGGTGAAAAGTTTTGAAGCGGGATCAAAGGACACATGTATGAATAAGGATGGGAGATTTTGAGAGACTGGATGGTCGATAGAGAGTCGATGGTTGCAAATGGTATAATAACAGGGTACGAAGAGGGAGAGTACACGTATGTGATAAAGGTGGGAGCATTAGTGATGGACTATGTAGTCATGAATATGCATGGGTTGGAAGAGACGGGGAGATTTGCAGTAGAAGGGGGGATAGAATGAGACCACTAGCCTCTAATCTTGTCGGTGAGAGGGAAGGGCAGCGAAAGGCCGGAAAAAGAAGGAGTTCCAATGAATGAGAGGGAGATATGGACAGGGAAGGTTATAGAATAGTACGAGGAGCAGCTGAGGGGAGTGACTTTTGGAGGGGAGTCGGTGGAAGAGATATAGGGGGATCTAAAAGTGAAGGGGATAGGGTGTGTGCAAAAAAAAAAAGATTTTGAAAGAAGAAGAAGAGAATGGTGAAACCGTGATGGAAAAAGGAATGTAAGAACATGAAGTGATGGGTGAACAGGAAGCTCAAGAAGTGAAATGATGTAACCGTGAAGAGAGAGGAGTACGTGGAGACGAGGAAGGAGTTAAGGTTGATGTATAAAAGAAAAAAGCAAGGTAGAGAGAAGGAGCTGTAAGATAAGTTGAGAAGTGTTAAAACGGAAAGGGACGTGTGGAAGATAATAAATAGGTTTAGGAAGCGCAGGGAGGAGACAAGTGAAAAGATAGGAAGTGAGGAATGGAGGGAGTTTTTCAAAGAATAATTTTAGGGCTCAGGCGAACGGAAGAGAGATGAGGGGAGGAGAAAAGATAGAAAGGAAGGAGGGTCAGAGTTAGGTAACGAGGAGATAGAGTTACATTAAGAAAATCGAGAAGGCTGAAGGCAGCGGGCTTGGACGAGGTGCAGAACGAAGCGTGGATTTTCGGGACACCAGCTGTAAGAGACAGGCCTAAAATGGTGGTCAAGAAGGTATAGAGGGGAGATTGACTTCTAGGAAAGTGGTGGGAGGCCGTGATCAACACCTTCTTCGTCAAAGAGAGTCATTCTTAGACAATTGTCTATGTATGCATTGAACATTTGAGAGGACATAACGCATACTTGCCTAACGCCTTGCCTAATATCAAACCAATCGCTCAATTATCCATATAATCTCACACTTGCTTTACTACCATTATATGGTGCTTGTTTCGCTTTTAGAAACCAACCAGTCACTCCATATTCTTTCAAGACTTTCCAAAGTTAAGCGCTATCCACGTTGTCGAAACCTTTTTCCAGATCAAAAAACGCACAGAAAACTCCCCCGCGCATGATTTCCCTGGCATAAATCCCCATTGAGCTTCTCAGCCTGTTTTTTTTATCATTATCATTACTTTATTTATAAGTATTTTGGCAAATGTTTTGCCCACAGCATTAATGAGGCTGATCTTTCTTCAATTATCACAGTCGCCTTGATCACCCTCCCCTTTGTGGATTAGGGCGATATTTGCCTTTCTTCAATCATTTGGAACTTTGATGTTCACAGCACATATGTTCATTAATTCACACAATCAAACAAACGAATTTCTGCTACCGCTCCTAGGCATTTCAGAGGTAATACCATCTTTAGCGGCAACCTCACCATTCATTAGTTTTTTGATTACGGAAATAACATCGTCGCTATTGATCCTGCTTCCTCCACTTACATATGAATTGTCCAACGTGTCCTTGTCCGCGTCACGGTTGATATGCTCCATAGCTTTAGCTTCATACAGCTTTTTGAAAAAATCAATCATTTAGACTATTTTCATTTTGCATTTTTGTATCTTCTCCTGCTCTGATTTCATCCTTGCTTGCATTTACTAGAATATTTTCCCTCCTCTTTTTATCCGTATGATAATTTACTACTCTAGCCCTGTCCTTCTATTGAACATTCCCAGATACGCTGATTCTATCTCGTTCACTGCCACGCATATTCTGTCATTCAAACAAGCATCACTAGACTCTTTTCATACCAGACCAGTACATTACTCTTCCGATGCATTCTTGAAGATGACATCCCACAGTATTTCCCATTCACCCTCTACATTTTTGCTGCCTAATTTTGTGCTAATCTTTTTTTTGATGTCATAAATATTTATACAGTTTTTTACGATATACTGTTTGCACTTCTGGTTTCTGCTGATTCTTTATTTTAAATCGCGTCTTCTTTGATTTATTGATAAATCTTTCCCTTCTTCATCCTTGACCCAGGTGTATTTTTGGAACTATGAGGTAGTGGTTTGTTCCGCATTCAAAACCTCTTCTAACTTTTGAATTTTTTACAAATCCTTTCAATCTTTCGTCCGCGACAACAAAGTCGACCATACTATTTTTTTTTAATGGTGAACCAACCCTCTCCTAAGCATAAACTGATCAATTTATTCCCCTTTCTGTTCGTTGTCAGGTCTACGAAATGACTAAGTACTCTGTCGGTACCTTCCCGTTGCATAACAACGCAACCGTTCATGTCTACGAATGATATTATTCTTCCGCTAGAATCGCATGTTTCTATTGTATCATTCAACGAGTCCCGAGGAATGTATTTTGCCTTATTACAGTCACAATCAACAGGAGCATAGCATGCTCTAATAAATAGCCTTCTGATTCTCACTTTCATTTCACCCCATAAAATCTGGAAGACTCATACTTCTTGACATGCTGTTTTGCTCTCTCATTCATTATTAGATCGACTCATTAACTAGCGTGTGATTCATCGTCTACATACTCTGACCAGAGTTCTAGACCATTCACCACCTCATTAATCTCTTATCCTTTTTCCTTGTTTCCGGCACGCACAAAATATCTAGCTTCCTTACATGTATAGTATCCAATAACTCATTTTCCTTCAGATCATTAATACCTCTGGTATTCCACACACCCAGTTTACATTCATCACCTGAAACTTTTCCGGGGGCACGTGGTCCTTTAATAAGAGTGCAGTCCAGTCATCCGAGCATATTTTATACTTTGTTCAATCATCGTGTAAAGTATCCACTCAACAACCAGCTTCAAGTGAGAAAATGTTCCGTGATTAAAATCATTTCCAAACAAAGAGCTAATTCGTCATAAGGTGATGTATCAATGCATAACGTCAGTTCTACCGAACATCACTCATGTAAAGGAAAGTACAAAAGTAAAAAAGGGAGAAACAAATGAAGCCAGAAAAAAACGAATCATTATTGGTTGTGTTGTATACTGAGGAGAGCACTAGTTTCCTGAAGGAAAGGCTATGACAGGGCCGATCGTATGTTTAAAAACGTAATGGAAACTATGAGTAAGCAAATGCCTCAAAACTGCTAAAAATCTATTAAAAATATCGCAAAATTCTGTGAAATCAGGTAAAAATTTCTGAAATTCTTACTAGTTTTTAATAGTTTTTAACTTGTCTTTGCGGGAGGAATGTGAACCTGCGGCGCTGATCGCCTCTCGTCCAATTGTTGATTCGAATATAGAATGTGAACCAAACGATATCCTCTGATTTCTTTACAATTTAATGACTGTTTTACCCCTAAATTTCCCCGATCCATTTCTTCTTGCCACAAAGGAACACAATTTTCTGGAACAGTAGGGAAATAAGTCTCCCCCTTGTCTTCATCCTCTTTCGAGATTTCCAGGTCAGGATCTGAATTTCTTGCTTTTTCGGACATCTTTTTGTAATTTGATTCCCAATTTATTACAATGCAACGATGGCCTCCCATAGTTCACACTTTTGATTTTTGTTCCTAACGCCGCTTTCATTAACGGACCGCGTGCTCCCGGAAAAGTTTCAGGTGCTGAATGGAGATTAGGTGTGTGGAATTCCAGAGGTGTGAATGATCTGAAGGAAAAGGAGTTGTGGAATACAATGCGCGTGAGGAAGTGAGATATTTTGTGCGTACCGGAAACAAAGAAAAAGGGATGTGAGATTAATAAGGTGGATAATCGTCTCGAACTCTGGTCAGGAGTAGACAATGAATCTCACGTTAGCCAAGGAATAGGTCTTATTATGAATGAGAGAGCAAACGAGCATGTCGAAATGTATAAGTGTATATCTCCTAGATTATTATGGGTAAGAATGAAAGTTGGAATCAGGAGACTGTTTATTGTAGCATGTTATGCTCCTGTTGATGGTGAC
>WSXT02022702.1:0-14073 GCA_011762715.2 Neuroterus valhalla | reverse complement strand
TGTGTGTGTGTGTGTGTGTGAATGTTTGTCTGTATATCCTTTATAGAATCGTAAACTATGCATTTGATCATGTAATGATCTGTAGCAAAGTTGTTGTGCATGAGCCCACGAAGATTTCTGAGTTGGTAGGACCAATTCTTGACCTACCCCGCAGCGGCGACGCCGCCGCCTCAGGGCGTAGCTAGTAATATCATGAAGAATAAGATGCATTCCAAATCCCTTCTCCTTAACTTTTATGACATTCAGATGTTCGTTTCCTACAATCATTTCTGATTGACAATAATTTAAGAACTCCGATTAGATGGACATGTTTTAGTCTAAATTTAAATACCAAATTCTCATCATATTAGACTCAGATCGACATGACAATCATTTTTATCTGGCTTAAGGATCATGCTAAGTTAGATTCAGTGCAAGGGATGTTCATTTGAAAAACTTTTTAATTGAAGCTACATTTACTGCGTGAAAATAGAAAATTGTTACATTTATACTTACCAATTTTAGTAACATTGAGTCCCCGGAGAATGCCTTTTTTTTAAATTACAGAAACATATTCAACAAATAAATCGGATCTGTCACGGTTTACAATTGAAGAATTCATTTATTCCATCAAATTCCATGTGAATGAATCTTCAAATATGAATCATAAAAATTGATGATTTTTAAACTGCATGTCTATAATATTGAATCATTTCCATTTTTCCATTCCTAATATCAAATATTCCAGGAAAAAGCATGCAAGTTCGCACTATTTTTAACTGTAAACATTCCAAGTTAATGCATCTCCGATAAATCAATTTATATTTAACCAAAAATTATGAAAATTGATGAATTTTAAATTGCAAACTGATAAAATTCAATAAATTTCAAATTTTTTAGATTGAACTTATTCAGAGCAGCATGCAAATTCACGTCATTTAAAACTGTAAACAATTCAAATTGATGAATATTCAATTAAAAATCCTGAAAGTTGATGTTTTTTTCAAATTGCGAATTCATAATATTGCAAAACCAGATATAGAGTGGTTAGAATAGCTGATTTCTAATTTGACATCAAAAGTTACAAACTTAAAACGGAAGTCGAACATGGCGACTAAAACTGGCAAATTTATTGTCCAAATGACAATGTTCCTTCTCAGGACATGTACAATGTACAATGTACATTAGATTCAACGCCGGATTCACATGTAGGCAAAATAGGCAAATGCCTAGGGCCACGCGAAGATAGACATACTACGGAGGGCCCCATTTTATCTATAAACTTACAATAACCTGGACTTTTACAATGACTTTTATCTTTCTGCCTAGGGCCCGGAGTATGCAAATCCTGCTCTGGTCATATTTTATCATTCAAGGGTGAAAATGTATAAGGTTCCAGCTGTGCCCTGTGGCGGCGGCTTCGCCACCGCGGGGTGAGTCGACGATTGGTCGAACTAACTCAGGAACATTCGTAGGCCCATGCACAAAAACATTCAGACATTCAAAAGATAAACATTCATTTATATAGAAAGATAGATAGATAGATAGATAGGAAGAATGCATACTTCAATTCTTTGACCCTCTATAGATGATGCACTTATTTACTTCATGGAGTATCATTCGGACTAAATAAAGGGTAATAGTTCATTGTGCACCATAGCAACAAAGTAATTTTTTCTTTATCGAAGTGTAATTTTCCAAGAACAAGGCGTTGACGAGCGCGAAACGCGAAGCAGCCGAATTATTGTAAACACGCGAGGCCCTAAAAAGACTACGCTGCCATGGCCTAGACAGGTAAAGGAACCCCACCACTCGTTAAGTTAATAAATACTACCGAAAGACGAGAAAACAACAAGAATATTATTGTTAGTCACCCTCGTATACAGGGTTGTAAATTTCGGGGAAAGATAGAAGAGCCTGAGCCTCCAAGTCCCTCCCCCCTCACCCTGGCTACGCCGCGCGCCGGTGGCATGTTCTGAAATAAAACCTTGCCATGCGATTTGATATTTGCATCTTGCCAAGATACTACCTCCTTAGGTTTTTGAGTTTTTGTTAAGAAACTTAAAATGAACCTAATGTAAAATTAAAATATTGATTTTCCTTTTTATACAAATACGTAAACATTTCGGAATCCTGATTGCCATCTTGGATGCCTCTATTTCTCAACTTGTTCGTAAGCAAGCCATTTCAAGTGCGCTTGTTATCATGCAGCTAACGTAAGACGATTTGTGAATGGCTCAACTTGAGCTAGCAAGTGGCTCGCGTACAGTCAAGAAGCAATGTCAACTGTCTCCGCGAGGTTTAAGTGTCTCGTTGCGGTCGTACACTGTCGGCCTTATCAGGCTACTGGCGTTAAGCTGCTTGAAGGCGTACAAAAGCATGCAAACTTTTCGCAGCTGATATGAAAAGACGTATTTTGGAAAGGAGTCTTAATTCCCGGGTGCACTTCCGGCTGGGATTTTTCGAATTCCTTTGCTTATAAGATTAGGACAACATACTATATGCCTTGGCGTGGAAGGTGGGTGGCAGTTAGCAAACTGATCCAAGTGACGCTCATGTATATGTGTATGTATGTATATATGGTTTCTGTATGCGTGTTTATGAGCAGAACGAAAACCAACATGCAGGCGACAAATGGCATTCGTGCGTTGTCGGCGGTAGGTAAAAACCTGCAGAAGTTAACGACGCTTTGGAGGACTTCATTACCGCCTTTTCCACTATCCTGCTCCTGGCAACCGCACCGTCCGCCTTGCACTATTCATTTGGTGTACATGCCTAATTCGCAATCGTGGGTACTGAGCTTCAAGGCCTCACAAAAATATTAATTAATTTTCAGTAATTACAAAATCAACATTGAAAATCACCAGGCAGTCTAATTTTAATTGAACTTTTTCTCTGTAATTAAAAATATAATGTATATTTATACAAATTTGGGAGGTAGAAGCAAAGCCGACCATTCTTGTGGAAAAAAATACACGCAGTGGAAAACTTCATTTACTGGAGCAATTTGAACCAGAAATGATCTAGTGGATTTCAACTTCAAATTGTGTTATGGTTCAGAGTTTGTATGGATATTTAAGCCACATCGACGCTTGGAATATATTCACATTGTGGACTACAAAAGACGAGAAAGTCGAACTTCAGCGACATTCCAGCTCTCCGAATCACTTAGCTTGGAGGGCATTTCACTACTCGGGTGTTCTTGAAGTAAGGGTTTTACAAAGTCCTTCCAATAAGATATATTTTTTTCAAAAAATGAGAAACAAGATCAAATAGTACGCTGTTTGTCTGTATCTGTTAAAGCGTGCGTCTATTTTTATTAGAAGGAAAACGCGAGGAAATTCTTAGTTCGGCTGCTTTGTACAATACACAACAGGAAATGATTGGAAGATGCATGCATAATTTTCGTTAGTCCAACCATGTTGTATTGCTTGCTCAGCTACTAAGATACGGATTAACTAATTCAAGCATGGTCATAATACGTACGCTGGCTATATCAGAAACATCTTAATTAATTTTCATGAGAGTCGAATGAATTTCTTGTTTTAATTGAATAGAGTTGCTGATTACACTGAACAATTATTATTTCGAATAACGTAATGCAGCCAATGGCCATGTCACGATCGAAAAACAAGTTCCCGTCCGATCAATGAAGTTGAGCATCGTTGGGCACGGTAAGTACTTGAATGGGTAACCATCCGGGCACACCGCGTGTTGTCAACATTTTGGCAGGAGACACCATGTCCTCCCGTGTATCCAACTCAACCGATCATGACTCTTTACTACGTGCGCTCATTCCGCAAGGGATTATGGCATAATTATAAAAAAAAGTGAGGATCAATTTTTCTAAACTCGAATAAATTTGATAAATTATTTCAAATCATAGAAAAACTTTCGGCTTGAATGGTTCTGTCTCATGTGTATCCACTCAACAGATTATATATTCTCTGTTTGGATCTAGCAAATACATCCATACCCTTAAAGATATATCTGATGCAACCAAAAAATGTGTTTCTCTCAGTCATATGAAAACTAAAAATATATTTTATCGAATCAAAAAAACATTTTTATGATTGATGGTATAAAGTGTCAGCTTTGAAATGCTTTGTGCCTAGAATAGAGCACATTTCTATTAATTTGAACTTTTTTTGAATGTGTGCTCCTTTCAGCGTCCGCATTTTATGCCTAATTTAGGTTTGAAAGTTAGTATGAATCACATTGGAATTTCCTTCTATTGAGATTTTCAACTCTCTGCTTTAATTATATCCGTATATTTGTTACAAAAGGATACACGGGAGAAATTTGGAGTTTAACCAAGGATTTTGGTACAATATTTAAAACAGAGAAATGCAGCATAGATTCTCTGGCACTATTATTAATGAATCACATTTCCAAATTGTTAGAACAAGAATATTTCCTGGATGAACTAGGGATGATGAGGTTGAAACATAGCATTAATTCAAAAGAAAGTTTCTCCGTATTTCTTATTTACTGAGAATTGAACATGACATTTGAAGGTGTGTCGTTTCAATCCCCTAACAAAGTTATATAGCTAATTAAAATACATGGAAAACCATGAATAGGAGATGCGTTCAACTGTTTTAGAACTAAATATTACTTTCTCACAGTATATTCTAATTTCGATGACTTTATGTTCCTTTATGTTATGGGAAAATGACATGAAAAATTTTGTAACATTATGGATTTTTCTTTTTCAGATTATATTTTTGCCTTGAAATAAATGGATGTGCACAATTTTCGTCCAATATTATTTTCTAAATTTATGGAGATATCATATAAAGAAAACCACTGTAAGCGCATTTATAGACAAACAAAAATTTTTTTACGTTCAGTTATCTTAAAATTATATTATGCACTATTCCCTTATGAATTTTTTACTTTTTGAATTGTTGTTGTTAGAACCAGATTATAGTAACACACGGACTATGAGGACATCCATAAGCACTAAATAATCGCTTTATCTTTGATTGTTTTTACATCCTATTGACGCTTATGTTTAGTGGTAAATTTCTTTTAGGCAATACTACATGATGACTTGACATACAAGTAATATGAGTAAATGCTCAATGTTGATGAACTTTTCACAAATATAAGAATCGTATGACAAATGGTAATTTTGTAATAAAATTTATATCAAACAGAAGGAAGCATAAGAGCGAGTGAGACGGAGTATTGGAGGACATTTTGTGGTCAGCAAACTACTATTATTGTAACCAGCAATTTTTTCAAAAAATCTGATCAGATTATGCATTGCTGAATAAAATTTTGCTTCCTTCACAAAGTCAAATATTGAGAAAATTTTTTTTGCTATTTATCAATAACATTTGATAATCGTTTGACGAAACTTACTTGAGTACTTTCATTTCTCCTTCATTTTTTTGAATATTAGATACCACTAGATACCCTAGATACCACTTTTCAATCGATTTTTTTCCAAGCTTCTGACGTCATATTGGATCCGCCAATTGTTACTAAAGATTTTAACTGCAGATTTGAAATCTGTTCCCGCTGAAACCCTCAAACACAACTAAGGTTTAGGATGACACTGGTATTTTATTTGCAAAAATTGAATTTTTGCATTTTATTCATAAAGAAACGCTGATCAGGGGAGTATTACTTGTTAAAGGTCAGACAGTTATGGAATTTTGAAGCATACAATATTTCGCCTGCGTATGACCGCATGTTCCTTGACACCCAGCGATGTAACAACTTTCTTATTGCAATAATAAAAATGCGCTTTCAGCAAATCCTTCAAACGAGATATGTTTCTGATTTTTAAATAATTTTTAGGCGTACTGCGCACTGCATAAATTGAATTCAAGTTCGTCGAAAAGAGCTCGAAGTATACTGAATACTCGTATGTGGAATCTTTAACGGAATCGAGAATTTATAATTTGAAAGTGATAGTAAATTGAACAATTGATATCTTTATTTCAAGATTGATCAATTCCAAGAGCTTGAAATTGAAAATTGACTTCTCAGAACTTCTAATCATAGTGATAGATATAATAAACTTCATTATGCGATCTTTACTGATGGAAAAAAATGTTCATAATTTCAGTTTCCACAATATTTGCGTGAAAAATACGATATTCCGAATATGATAGGGTAGCATATGTTATATACTATCTCCTAAAATAGTTGATTTTTCTTCAGATATTTCAGAAAATAGGATACTGAAAAGGGAGCTAAATTGTGAATACCTGCCTGCCTCACCATTCTCCCCATTTCTATTGAAATACCAATTCATATCAAACTTGGTTTTAAGCCGATTTAAGAGACATTACATAAGCATTTTTGAAATTACGCGATTCTTATATATTGCGTATCATATGTTTGGTTCGAAGGAAATATTTGGTCTACGCCAACCAAATTTCGGTTAACCTATCCGTTCTTCCTTGTTCTCCGGAGCTGACCGGATATATTTGTTCTACTCCTACTATATTTCGGTAAACCTAGACATGGCCTATATTAATTTATGTATCTATATCTAATTTTATGTACAAATATCTTTCCCGGAGATAATTTTCAGACTGAAAAAATGTGTGAGAAATGATTCTTCGTCATTCATTGATTGATAATTCTGAAGACACTTTATAGTCAAAGTTTATGTAGGCTGTAGTTTCCAAAAGTAAAAAAGGAACTAGGAAATCTTTACATTTGTTTTGGTTGCGAAGTGGAAAATCATACGTGAATTCGTCTACAGTAATAAAGACTTAGAGTTTTCTGAACATACTTAATAAGAATTTGAATGGAAACTGTTAGGATGGAGTATTATTTTAGAGCTGATTTCAGTTATAAAAATCTGCCCGCTGCGCGGGCACATTCTCATCGCGCGCGGCTCGCAAGTTTCAGCGCGCCTAGGGCGCGCGTTTTTTGGATCTCGCGCTTCGCGCTAGATGGAAATCTCACCTCGCGCTCCGCGCTCGGTTATGGATTTACCTCGCGCTACGCGCTCGGCCTTTTTACCTCCCTACTTTTGTATATAAAGCTTTTGGAACTTAGAAGCGAAATGTCGACTTCTTTAATTCAATAAGTGGAATTCTCTTTTGGTAAAGCTTCTCCGGCTTTAACGAATACATTCTCATCGCATGTCTCGTGCTGTGCACTCGATAAAGCTTGTCATAAACGGTAGAGAAATTTTGTTGCCTAACCTTTTTCCCATGTTGTGTAACTTCTCTAGAAATTCAATTTTTTAATTTTATTTTTCACGATTAAAACAAAAACTACACATCCAATAGGAAAAGTTATAACAAATTTACAGATATTTATTGGGGGAATAACTTTTTTCTTTCAATCTTCTGTGTTAGCCTTAGTCCTTTTTTTAAATATTCTATTATTTCATTTTTATAGTTATTTTTTCGAATTGAAATGAAAACTACATAACCTGTTGAAGTAGTTGATAACACATTTCAAGATATTTTCCTGGTAAAGAACTTGTGTCTATTTTATTATTCCTAAGCTAGTGTCAGTTGCCCGAAAGTTCATTTTTTTCATTTTTTACACTGTTTTTTTTTTTTAAATGAAGCAAAAACTACTTGTCCTATCAGAGTTGATATTATCAAGTTTGTAGATCTTTTTTTGGTGCACAAGTTTACGTCATTTTATATTTTCCCGTACCTTGCATAGTTTGACCAAAAAATGAAACTTTCTATTATTTTTTCCATCATTTTTGGGCCACCAAAATTTGAATTTTCAATTTTTTGAGAAAACGCGAAAAGTTGGAAAGATCATCCCGGAGGGCTTCCAAAAAGAAACATTTTTGTTCTCTACTTTTTTTTCATATCTTGCGTTGTTTAGCAAAAAACCCTAATTTTTGTTTATTTTTTTGAATTTTGAAAATGCCATAACTCTGACAATTTTGCTTCTATCAAAAAAAAATCATGAGGATAAATTGTTTCACTTTTTACCAACTACAAGCAACCTTACCTAAAATTTTTGAGTCTTGGAAAAAAAAGTCCAAAAAAATTTTCAAAATTCTCCCCCTCTTTTATTTTCGATCCGAAACAGTTGGTTAACGAAGATGACTTGCACTTTTTGTCCCTAAAAATGCTTACTAAAGCATGATCGAATATCATCATTTTTTCGAAAGTTATCGAGGTCAAAGATTATTTTTCATTATTTTTGGTGCGATCAAAATTGGAATTTTCGATGTTTTGAGAAAATTCAAAAAGTTGTATTCACCATCTAGTAGGGCTTCCAAAGAGGAACATTTTTGTTCTCTAACTTTTTTTCATATCTTGCGTTGTTTGGCAAAAAACCCTAATTTTTGTTTATATTTTTGAATTTTGAAAATGCTATAACATAAAATGCCATAGGGATAAAATGTTTCAATTTTCACTGACTACGAAAAGCCGTAATTAAAATTTTTGAGTCTTGGAAAAAATAGTCTCCAAAATTCCCAAAATGCTCCAACTTTTCGAGTTTCCATCCAAAATAGCTGGCTGACGAACTTGACCTTTAGTTTTTGACACTAAAAAAGTCTACCAAAAGCCAATAAAATAGTTTTTCGTAAGTTATCGTGCTCACAGAAACTGTTTAAAAAGTAAATTTTTTATTCCAAAATAAGAAAGAGCGAATTATTTCCAGACAAATAGTGTTCCTAGAATATTCAAAATTTCATTCGATATTAAAGTTTTTTGAGCAGATATCTTTCCTCGATTTTCTTAGTTCGAGTCAGATTGGACTCATGTATCTTTTTAGTTTGTTCGTCAGTAGTGTTAACACCGTTCTTGTAATATGAATATGTTTTCCTTGCTTTTTTGTGCGTTTTGTGACGCAGCGAAGTAAGTCTTTATCTGCATGACCAGTGATGGAGTAACTCCACCTGCATATGCTGGTAAAATGCAACTTTGCAGCGTGTGCGCATGCGCATCCGCTAATTCGTACCCCAGGAACTGTTCTGCGCGGTACATGTCCCTTCAAACTAACCAAGAAGAAAAGACGTAAGCTAAGAATGAAGCTCTGGAAACGTACTTAAATTACATAAAATATTATGTACCATTGCAGAAAAGTAGTCCTTTTACGGCCTTACGCGTTCACATGAACTTGGATGCCTCACGCTTCGCGCTCTTCTACGTCTTGTTCTTTTAAACTTACGCTCAGGCGTTGAAAGACTTCTTATCTGCATAGTGTACAATATACTATTCTTTTACAACCAGCATGCGTGACACAAATAATATAATCATCCCATAAAGTGCTCAAGAAAGTTGCTATAACAAATAATTATGTGCTTAAAAGAACGTTTGTGTTATCTGATCAGCAAAAAGCATTATCCTTGAATTCTGTAAAATCTTAATTAACGAGATATTCTTCTTTTGAGAGTGCGTTTTTCATTAGCCGCTTTATCAAACGAGACGGAAGAGTGAGTCATTAAGGAAATGAAGGGGGTAAGAAAAAGAGATGGGATATAATGATAATCGGAGAATCCTTCACCTCCGCCTTCTATTTTTAAATGCACATTCGCAAAATGCGCGGGTGGCCCCCGTGTTTTCCTAAGCCGGCGCAAAATTACACACTGCCCGCTTCGGGACGCGAGGCCGCCTCTCCTCTTTTCCTCCTGTCTACTTCGTAAACGAGAGAGACCGAAAAGAAGGAGGTAATCTTGCTGGCTTTTTTTCGGCGGCCCTTTATAGCCCCACTACCAGTCAAAAGCGAGTAAAACGTAAAAAATCACCGAGCGAGTCCCGCGGAGGGTCTCCTGGTTCGCAGACTGAAAAAATATTGACCGTTCCACTGTTGGATCGGTTCTCTGCTTGACCGTCTCTCTGCCGACACTTATCTACACGTTCAACATTTTCAAAGGTGAAACCTGCTACCAGTAATAAAATGAATAGAAAGAGACTTGAAGGGCATTTGCAATCGAAGTAAGGCATCAATTCGATATACCTTTACTTGTTATCACTTCCGCGAAGTATCTATTGTTTAATTCAAAAACTTATTAGCTGAAAATGTAGATACGAAGTTGTGTGTTGATACAATTGATGTCTTATCAATAATTTCGTTGCGAGGATTCAGTTCCAAAAGCAAAAGGTGGATCAAATTTATGTGATGTGTGTTTGTAAACCAGAACACTAGTGTCTTGTTTTACTGAGCGATTGGGTCATGACCCAAATGACCTCCTCATTATAGCGATTCAAGCTAAAACGTGACAGTTGGGATAATATCAACCCATTTTAGTAGAAATATCATAATAATGATATGTATTTTGTGCATCTGCAGATTTTAGCTATCATGAAGGATGGTATTTTTTGAGCTTGCTTTGCATCTACATAACTGCTGAATATAACAGCGCTCTAAACGCTGCCCTCTAGAGCCCTGCACACCCTTATCCCGGACCAACATTCTACTCTCCTAGTTTAAATTAGTAGTAGTAAAGTTCAACTAATGAAAAAGTCAATATTCACTTATTTTTTAGGTTGATCAGAAGATTTTTAATTTTGAGAATAGTGTTAATTATTGAATAGGTGAATTTTCACCAATCACATTAGTAAATAGTTACTATTGAGAATAGTAAATATTTAAATCTGCAATTATTGATAATTTAGCATTCAAATGCTTATTCATTATTGTTCCATGGAAAAAATTAAACAATCATTAGAAATATTTATATATTTTGTAAAATGTTTATTCGTTGAAAACCACGCTCTTAACAATGTTTTTTGAACCTAGGTACATATACATATATTACATTATGTACATTATATATTATTATTAAAAAAAGTTATTAAAATATTATTAAAAAAGCAATTATAATTATGAATATTATATGCGTGAAAAATATATTATGCAATGCTGACCGTCAAAACGTCAGACTTCTTATTGTCACTAAGATTCTTCGAAAGAGCCAAAAATGAAATATGCAACCCTTTACAGACAGCATCAAATTTTTCGATTTACAAAGGGAATTTCGTACTAATCAAAACACATCAGCGGTTGTATTTTTTATTCCTTTTTTTGTTGTTGAGAATTTCCAACCTGCTAAATACACTAAAGAAACAACTTGGTTAAAATAACTAAATAACTTGTTTCATATAGGTCAAAACAGATTTTTGAGCTCCAGTCACCTTATCCTGGTTGCAAAAAATGAATTTTTGGGTTGTGCCATTATTATTTTGGTTTTTGGAACCAAGCGAAATTAGTTGATCCCATATTGTTTGCTGTGGCTTAGTTGTTTTTTCAGCGCATATGAGAAATTTTCTAACTTCTTACAAGTTTGAAAACGTGCCTAATTTTTCAAATAATGATACAAACTACTTCAATGCTCAATATTTTGACAATTCTAGAAATTTATACAAATCTCAACATTTATAAGCTATAAAATTCTTTCTACTCTCAGCATCTTGAAAATTTGATAAATTCACAATACTTCCTGAAAAATTAAATTTTATTTATAAAAGAAAATTTATATTTCGTTAAATTAGAATTCATAAATATAAAAAGAATGAATAAATTTAAATAATAAAGTATAGTTTATGCTGAAATGATTGATATTATTTCAATAACAATTATAATTTTATGATTCACAAAAAAATATATTTTTTAAGAAAATTATTTAAGAAAGAATCTCATAAAATTGATGTTTATGACAAATAAAAAAATGAAAAATAAGGGTGCCTTTGCCTCAAAAGAAAGTGCTTATTTGCACCATTCGTGTACTCCGTGTTCTTC
Source organism: Neuroterus valhalla (assembly GCA_011762715.2). NCBI lineage: Eukaryota > Metazoa > Arthropoda > Insecta > Hymenoptera > Cynipidae > Neuroterus > Neuroterus valhalla. Next base: position 2,403 of record WSXT02022702.1, on the reverse strand, counting down.
ATAATACTTCGCGTGATGTCAGCTGGCGTTATTCTTCGTGTATTCTTCAGAACGCGCGAAAAGAAGTTTTTTTATAAAAGAGAGGTTACCAAGATAAGGTTTTTTTTTAAAAAGACGCAAAACGGATTTTTTGATGAGTTTTTCTACCGATCATAAAACACGAAAAATAACACCAGCTGATATTACACGAAAAAAGTAAAGATGCTCGAAGTCTGACGTTTCATGTAACACTGTGTAACATGAAGTACACGAACGGTGCGAATAAATGCTGCCTGATTGGAAATCTCACAATGATGAATACCCTGAAATTCTCGAGATTCCTGAAATTACACGAGCGTCTAAAATTTTGATATTCTTGTAGTTCAGAAAACTTCGGAAATGAAAGAAATACCTCTCGATTGGAAGCACATTACCCTCACAGGACAATTTTCGTCGTCGAGCTACGTCGGACTTATGGCGAAATTTGTGCTGTGCGAGAAAATATACGAAGTACAAAACATCTTAAACTTACCTCGCAAACGGCAGGCACATCGATGGCCGACCATGCATGTATGCATGGGACATGTCACAAGACGCTCAATGCGAAAAAAAGGCGGAAACGAGAGTAGTGCCATTTATGCCAACGTACTTCCGCCAGAAGGAAAGCGCGCGTAATTTAAAAAGCGAAATTTACAAATACACGTTATACAAACAAGGGAAATGTAAAATAATTCTAATAGAATCAACTTGGAATGTGTTTACTTATTGGAATTGTTATTTGTATAATATTGTTACTTGTTTGAAAAATTAAAGAATGAAGTACTTGATTTCATAGAATAATCAGTAAATATTCGGTCAATAAATTGAGTTTCACTTATTTGATCGTCAACCATCAAATTACTCATTAAAATAGTGAGAATCCATTTATTCTTTAGTTACTTAAAAAATTCTACTCATTGAATATTAGACTTTTAAACTACTAACGTGGTTTGCGAAAATGTCACTAATCACATTAGTAATAAATTTACCAATTGGTAACTCGTTAAAAAAATTTAACTAATTGGAAAGTAAACATATAAATCACTTATTTATTTAGTAGAATTTGATTTTTTTTAGCTAAATTGTGGAGTCCCACTACTTCGATAGTAGATCAACGACCTACTAATTCAATCAGTAAAAATTTCATTAATTCAAACTGAGAGACTAGAAACTAAATAGATCGATCTTCAACAAAGTGAGATTTAAGCATAATTCTTATTGGGTATCATGAACCACGCGAGTTTCCGTTCTCAAAGTTGAATGAAGAGTGTAGAGCTCTTTTGTCAGAAAATAACATTTTCTGCAAGTAAATTACCTAGTTTGCACGAGTCTTTAAGAGACACTTGAAATTCTCTAGTCTCGTTATGGTTTCAGTAGGTTGTACGGTTGGAGAAGAGGCTGGACCAAAGCACGAGCACAAGAGAGGTCTCTACGGGATGTTAACGAGCCAGTAAATATGTTGACAACCACATGGATAGATATGCCCAGTGTGCGTATACACGCACGCCGACGAAATGATTATTATAGTTCGTAACCGAAGAGCTGCCCATTTTAGAGCCTGTGGAAGCCGCCGTATAATTTTCCACCCACTAAAATAGCCATCGCCCTGTCTCTCCGAGACCAATCCGCCCGCGATTACTGGCAAATAAGGTACAGTACCTCAAGAAAATTAATCTGCCGCCTCGTTAAATTATGCAGACGGGCCACCTTCGTCAAGAAATGCGAACCATTCCAAGCCTGCGAAAGTGGGGCTCTTGACTTTGCTTCATTTTTTAATGGTACCGCTTTCTTTTTTTCTTTCTTTTGCTTTCTGAAGAATTTTTTAATTTTCTGCTTTATAATGATGATATTTTACTGATAGAGAAGTGAAAGTTTCAAAAGCTCTAATGCTTTATTCACAAGGGGGGACACGGATTTTAATCATCTTTTTTTGGGCAAAGAGGGCTCAATATGTTCGGAAAAGAATCGCTTTACGATGAAAAACTGTTGAAATAAATACGCGCTGAATAACTACACAGTTATACGCCGATCCTTAAAAGTACGCCGGTGCCCAAGGGAGTGCTCTAGAGGCATTGTCTATGTACAGGTAGGTAGAGGGTTAAGCATTGGCGTCCTCGACCTTTCTTTGAGAATTATTTGTGTTTTTTATTAATATCAACCATAAATATGCATAAATATTATGAAAATAATGAGTTAAAATAGTACATTACGATATCTGTGACTTAAGTGGCACATTTTGGCACGGCATGTAATTAGCGCCCAAGCGGAGCGAGGGTGATAATCACGCCGTGCCAAAATAGGCCACTTAAGTCTCAGGTATCGTACAACATTTTATAGCACTGACTAACTTAAATTCGCACTTACGGTTCGTCTATCCATGACTTA
>WSXT02022691.1:0-14073 GCA_011762715.2 Neuroterus valhalla | reverse complement strand
TTTTTAAATGCGTTCATTTTTTTGTGGATTTGAACAAATTTCCAGGCGTTTTGCATAAGGATTCGAAATAGAAAATTTAAATGCATTTTTGTACCGCCCTAGTGTGCATCATATTAGGTAGTAGTACGCAATCACGACCAGAAACATTTCAATACTTGATGATTTGAGGGTATTTAAATAGTTCACATAGCACACATTTGTAGAAATTTGAATGGATTCGATAAAAGTAAATCCTCTGCTTGAATCAAACAAATTGTATCAGCAAAATACTATGATATATCAAACTTGTTTGCTCCAACCATATATGATATCAAACAAATTGTGCTGTTCCATCAAACATTTAGACAAACATTTTTTCCTCTGTAGTCAATTGAGCCCCGGAAGAAATTCAAAGCTCCTGAAATATTTATCCAACTACCAAAATACCAGCTGATGAGTTACATCTTAAGTGAACATTGTCAAAAAAAAACATGTTGCACCCTTCGAAGTATCGATGTCACCGAACCCTTTGGTATGAGGGAGCCACTCCCGTAAGATTTTATGCTCATCGAGAGGGAGTAAAACGAATAAGGAGAGAAAATGCGTCGAGTTGCGAGAACAAGTCGTTATCATTTCATTACGCGTGCTTGAGCCGACTAATTGTTAAGAATGCGAGCCTGTATTGTTTCTGGGGCTTAAGTTATTAATAAAACAGCCATTTCACGCCTGCCGCTTGGTAGCAGGACTCGTAGCAGAGCGGCAGGACTATAATCCTGGTGTATAACAGTAAGTACCTGCCTACCATAATAGCTCCCGCCGAGAGAGCAAGAGAGAGCCAACGATCGATTATTCTTGTTCCGGCACTTTGATTACGATTTATTCAAATGTGAAGGGAATTTCTCTAATCATCAAGATATAAGACATTCTTAGATAAATATAACGTATTCACTTCGTAAGTTTATAAACGCATATAACTAGAAAAATTATCCCCGAGATGTGCATTTTCTCTTATGGAATGCTAAATTAATGTCAAGACCTATATTTGTATTTGAGCTAACTTTGCGCATTCTTTATTGCGTATGAACCTCGAACAAGATGCTTTCACTCAGAAAAAATGGTTCATCAACTCAACCAAATTTCTTCTCTAAATATGAACGATAAAAGCTAATGTTTCTTACGTTTTGTCCCTTTTGATTTGTGTACTAACTTTTTTATTCGAATAATCTTTGAATCGAATTTTATGGAGTGGCACTAAGTGGGTTTTTAACGCTTTCCACTTTCCGTCTTCTCATCTTATTTTTCTCATACTATTCTGATTTTAATGTACCAAGGGTGGTGCACTGTGCTGGGGCGGAGTCGCGTGTTGGGGGTTCGTTTGGTCCTGGGGTATGTCGAACGAGAGACATTTGGCTGCAATTCGAGTTCTGCCTCAGGTTTATAGCCTCGATTTGGATTCCAGGCTTATATCAGTCGCTATCTGAATACCTCTCTGATTCAATAGAGAACATCAACGCGATTGAAGCTCGAACAAGGTGTTGCGAAGAATTCTTGTCAGCAGTTGCAACTCCAGAAAGACAAGTTGTCATCCCAAATATTTTGTTATTTAATAATTATCTCTTCTTGCATCAAATCATTTTGAATGAGTTTCATGTAAATATCTCCATGTTCCTTTTTTAACTCCATAGGTTTTTACTTCTCTCTAAGAACCATCTCAATCCCAAACATGTTTTCAAGTCTCTTCGTCATACCCACATACTCTGCATATCCGTTTCATATATTTTTTTAATTCATTCTTGTCTTTGCTCTTCTTTGCCAGAAGATCAGTGCCCTTGTTGAATTCTCATACATAAATTTTTCTAGTTTCTTCCATTTATTGTTCCAACCGTTTACTGAATACGAGTATGTTGTCAGTCCCTCATTTCTAACCTTTTTATACCAACTGGTATAACTTTATTTCATTATCCAGTCCTATCTTTTTTCCATCTGTCTCACCCTTCTCCTATCCTTATAACAGATTTTCTTCTGATCTTCCCACATTGTTAGTTTCCTATCCCTCTATTATTCTACAATCACTTCTCAAGATATTTAACTTTCCTCTATACCTGTGTCTTTTTAGCCTTTCTTCTCGATTGTTATTCCCTCTCTCTTCCTCTTTATCCCCTGAATTTTATTATTCTATATTTTTTCATATATAAGAGCAGTTTTTTGCCAAGTAAATAATCCCAAATATTTGTAGGGTATGACAGGGAAGGAGGAATTAAATAGTTGTCAGAATTGAGAGAATTGACGGACATGAAGAAGAAGGAATAGAAGCCATGATTAGGCATATGTCAATCCAAAGGTTCGGGAAAAAGTGGAAAGAAATGAGGGAAGAGAATGAGTGGAGAAGAGCGTATTTCTTGGATAAAAGAATATATGCGAATGCGAACAAGTCTGGAGATAATGGAGTATGAATATAAATTTAGAAGGCGAAGACAAACCTGAAAATACATATTCAGGGTGGCGACTTGACCGGGAAATCGGGAAAGACCGGGAAATGACCGGAAATTTATTCGAGAAACCGGGAATCTACTTGACTCAACCTATGCTAATAAAAATTCTACGGGAAAAAATTGAGAAATGACCGCTTTCTGTTTATGAATCAAAAAGAGATCTTATCATTTTATTGGAAGGATGTAAAGTCCTTTTAATCTGATTCTCAAAAGATATAAATATGTCTATTTATCATGAGACGAAGAGTTTTTTTTCCATTATAAGAAAAACTTTCTGAAAATTTGTTGCTCTGTGGGATTTTTATACCAGACTCGAATTATATAATCAAATTGATGAGAGCGCAAACCTACAGAAAGAATTTTCATTTTTCAAAAATAAAATGTATTTATCTCGTTTTATTTCTTTTTGCTTATTTATGTGACTTGAGACAGGGCACTTCAGAAAATAATTATAGATTTTATTCTACGGCAGGGAGTTTTAATGAAGAAGCATTATTTCACTTGGAACAGGGAATTTTTTCACATGGAACGGGAACTTCTTAAATTAATTATAATTCGGATTTAGAAGGAAGAAATTTGAAAGAAATCGTCCCTTCAATTCAACATTTTTGACTCCCCTCTTCCTAATTTCAAATAAAGAAAGTACTCCAAGCAGTCATTTGAGTATAAGTAGTATTCCGAAAAAGAAATATTTTTGAATTATGATAGAATAGAGCTTGTTTACATTGTTGTTAAAAATTAATTCATCTATTTTTGGTGCAAAATTCGAGTTGATTCTGAACATTGATTGATTCAAGTTGAATATTGATTTTTGAACTTGAAAATCAAACTATTTTTTTGAGAATTTATGAATTATCATAATTTATACCTGAAAATTTATCAGTTTGGTTGAAAATCAATTACTTCGACTAAAAATTCAACGGTTTCATTTTTATGGAAAATTCATCTTCTCTAGTTCAAATTTGACATTTCGGTGAAAATTTGTCTATTTAAATTGAAAATTTAATTATTTCCTTGAATCTCCACGAAATTTTGTTGAAAAATCGATTTTTTTTTTGGAAATTATCTTTTTCTTCGGAAATTAATCTTCTCCTTTCCGGTTAAAAATCCAAGTTATACAGTCAAACATTTTTATTTTAGTCGAACATTCATCTAGTTGAAAATTCTTATGTTTGATTGAAAACCAATTTTTCAAGCTGAAAATGTTTATATTTCATTTTTGTTTGAAAATTTTTATTTTCATGGTTTGAATTCCAACCATTCTAATGGGAAATTGTATTTTCTGGTTGAAAATTAATTTTTTGGCAAAAAATGAACTATTCTAGTTAAATGTTCATCATTTCAATTGAAAATTCGTCCCTCTGGTGTAAAATTCAACTACTTCAGTTACTAATTTACAATGTCATTTGATTCTTCGGCATTTTGTGCATAAATGTAATAAGTTGTTTGACAGTACATTTTTTTGTAATAACTAATCTTTTTAAACTGAAAATTGAATATATTCCAATTGAAAATTTCATAGTTTCAGTTGAAAATCTATTTTTTTAGTTGAACATTAATTTTTTTCAATTGAATATTTGAGTAATCAAATTTTCGTTTAATAATCTTTTTCAGTAAATGTTAACTTATCTGTTTGAAAACTCAACTCCTTTAGTTAAAGATTCTTTTTTTTGTATAAAAACACTTATGTTTGGTTTGAAATTGGTTTTTCCAAACTAAAAATATTACTGTTCCAATTTTGGATGGAAATAATGATTTTTTGAATTCGAAATTGGACTATTTTGTTAAAACATTATATTTTTTCCTAAAAAATAATTCTTTCTATTTGGAAAATAATCTTCTTGTTTGAATACTCACTTTCATTGTTGAAAATTAAAGTGCTCCAGTTAATTATTTATCTTTTCAGTTGAAAATTCATCTTATTGTTTTAAAATTTAACTGGCCTGGTTGAACATTCATAATGTTATTGGAAAATTCACCCCATTGGTTGAGGTTGAGAATTGAAAAACTTGACTGTGAAAAACCGAGAAACGACCGGGAATCTGAAATCGTCCGCCGAATCGCCACCCTGATATCAAAATAATCCCTACAGTTTAGAATGTATACCCGGTTAGGAAATAAACTAATTACACATAGTTTCATGTTCCCATTTTCGAATTAAGATTTTAACGAAGTCAAGAAGTTTCATCTGTATTGATATAATCTCAAATAACAAGCAGCTATTAAAGGATTAAAATTGACGCTTATCGTCAGAATATAATGCTGAAAGTAAAACTTGAATTCAGTCCAATGAGTTCTATTTGTAATGCTAATATATGGAATCACGAGCTGAGATAAGAGGACTCCACCTGACACCCATCACGTGTCTAAGAGGCTGATTTTAGCACTAATATCGGACTGCTAGTGCTAGCGTTATCAGATCGAATCTCGCCGCCATCGTACTATATTGCAACTATATTGCGAGTGGAAATATTTCGATAGAGTGCTTTCAATGAATGCTTCCGGGGAAGAAAATGAAGACCAATAACATTTTTGTTGCATAAAACTCTTGAAACCATAACATGTTCTTCAAAACCAATGATTCTCTATTCTGAATATCTGAAATCTGGAGAAATTTAGTGCGTCTTATTCTAATTGTATTATATATTCTATACTTATACAAAATTTGAGAAATGATATCACTAGTTAAATTCTGTTTGAATTTGCAGAAATAAATTTGAGCAGATGAAGCAGAAATATACACTATGTTGTATGCTTGCGAGACTCGTCAATGACTCTCACATGACTAATTAGATTCCCCTGAGCTGGTATTTATGGCAACTTAATTCGGGTAAAACAACAATTAGTTCATATATTGATGGCACGACGGCTTTTGACTCTGGGGTCGGTAATGCAGATGTAGGAGGTTACAGCTGTCATTTCTACAGAGTGGTGGCAGATCCATACCGAGTAATCCTGTTTTAATTAAATAAGCGGCTGCCAGTTTTAGCCTGCAGCACGAATCGAGTGTACGGCACCCCTTTAATGATACGAAAGAGTTAGGACTCAGAATTTCTCGTTCATAGGACTTATGTTAGAGACTATGGAGGAGGCTCTTAACCACAAATGGTGTTCGGTTAGTTAAGCAGGGTCTGTAACTCAATCTGTAACTCATCTTAATCTGCACTCCCATGCCACGAAAACAGGAACTGCAATAAAATAAAAAAATTGAATCGGCATCTTTAACATTCTCACTGCAGTCGTTCCTTAGTGCTATGCACCGTTAAAAATATATACATTGTTCTAAGGAGAGTACCACAAGGCTTTCTTAGGAATATTGGTCATCTACATAGGAAAACAAATTTTGAATCCTAACTCAGAAAACTAGAAAGCTGACAATTTATTTGCAAGTGTCCGTAACGCTAATCATTATCCAAAACTTATCATTCTGATATGATTTCCTATGAAACATACCTGTAAGAAGTCATTTTTAATTTGCTATTTTTCTCTGGTTAATTAGATTAAGCTGCAGATTCATAACGAACCGAATTCACTAGAATCTCACGTTCTAATATCTCATTCAAATTTCTCAACCGCAATTATTAATTGAATCCTATTTTTTGTTACATAAAACTCGTCCAATAACTATATTTTGCTAATCAAACTCACTGAAGCGTTCGGGCGTATATCATAAATAAGAAAGGTCGGATTGCTAATGAAATTAGTAGAATTTTATTAAACTGAACTCAGAATGGATATGAAATGTTGTCGATTTTAATTATGGGAACGTTTACCTTTTAGAAATTTCGGACTTATGATTCGTCAAAGGCTCCATCTATCATTTCTTTAACGATATGCAAAGAAGATATGAGATTATGCTTAACGATCTTTCACGATAAATTGAATACTAGCGTGGGCTGATTTTGATATACATATGGCACCTCTGAATAACCATTCCGATTATTCTTGACAGTAAAACTTTTGGAGACTGCTGCATGTTTGAATTAATGCAAAACACTGTTGGATGATGTAATCAATTTTTCGATTTTAGTTCCAGTTTGTATCTCCACAGATCGGTATTTAAGAAATGGAGCCAGCGTTCAGGCTTCCACTGTGCAACGTATCGTTCTTTAATTATAAAAATAACTATAATATTCAAATAATTTAGTGCGCCAGGAAATCCCTAAATGTTATTTCCTGACTTTGAAAAAAACTGAAATAAATATAAAATAACATATACAGGGTGTCGACTTGACCGGGAGACCGGGGAATGATCGGGAATTTGTTTAAAAACCGGGAATTTACTTGACGTTTACTTAGCGTTTTGCAAATTTGTTGCTCTGTGAGATTTTTTTAGCTGAATCAAATTTGAAAAGCGAATTGATGATAGCCCAAACCTACAGAAAGAATAATTATCTTCATTTAAAAAAAAATGTGTTTATCACGTTTTATTTGCTTCTCCTCATTTATCTGAATTGGGACAGGGAATTTCAGAAAGTAATTATAGTTTTTATTTTAGGGCAGGAAGCTTCAGTGAAGAAGTATCATTTGGAGAAGTATAACTTGGAATAGGAAATTTTTTACTTGATACGTGAACTTTTTAAACTAAATATTATTCGGATTTAGAAGAGAGGAATTTAAAAAAATTGTTCCTCCAATCCAAAATTCCACACGATTCTGAAGTTCCCTCTTCCTAATTTCAAATAAATAAAGTACTTCAAGGAATCTTTCGAGTAGAAGTAGTATTCCGAAGAAGAAAATATCCCTAAATTATGATGGAAAGCTTTGTTTACATTGTTCATTGCAAATTCATCCTTTATGTGTTAAAAAATCGACTACTTGTTTGGTATTTAAACTTGTTTGTTGAAAATCGATTTATCTTTTTTGATGAAAATTCAAGTATTTAGTTGAACGTTGATTTTTTAATTTAGGAATGAAACTATTTTTTTGAGAATGAACTTCGTGGAAAATGCCTTTTCTGTAGAAAATTAATCTTTATGGTCAAAAATTTATCTTTTAGCTTTAAATATATCTATTCATTTGAACATTCATCATTTATACCCGAAAATTCATCATTTGGGTTGAAAATAAATTTAACTGAACATTCAACTGTTTCATTTTTATGGAAAGTTGATCTTTTCTAGTTCAAAATTCGACGATTCGGTGGAAATCCGTCTTTTTAAATTGAAAATTCAATCATTTCCTTGAAACTTTACATATGTTGTTGAAAAGTCGATTTTCTGGTAGAAAATGATCTTTTACTACGGAAGTTAATATTCTTCTTCAAAAGTCCTTCTTTACGGGTAAGAATTCAAGTCATACAGTCAAAATTATTCGTTTTAGTCGAACATTCATCTAGTTAAAAACTCTTATGTTTGGTTTAAAATTAATTTTTCAAGACAAAAATGTCACTATTCCATTTTTGTTTGAGAATATTCATTTTTATGGTTCAACCTCTCTGTTGAAAAATTGTATTTTTTGGTTGAAAATTAATTTTTCATTAAAAATTCAACTATTCTAGTTAAATGTTCATCATTCCAGTTGAACATTAGTCTTTCTGGTGTAAAATTCAACTACTTCGGTTACTAATTTACAATTTCATTTGATTCTTCATCATTTTGTGCATAAATGTAATAATTTGTTTGACAGTTTTTGTTTGTTTGTTGAAAGATAGTTTTTTTTTGTTATGAGTAATTTTTCAAACTGAAAATTTAACTTATTCCAATTGAAAATTCCATAGTTTCTTCTTAAAATCTAATTGTTTAGTTAAACTTTTTTTTTCAATTCAAAATTTGAGTAATCAAATTTTCCTTTAATAATCTTTTTCAGCAAAAGCTAATTTATCTGTTTGAAAATTCAACTTCTTCGGTTAAAGATTCTTTTTTTTAGGATAAAACACTTACTCTTGGTTTAAAATTGGTTTTTAAACTCGATTGATTATGATTGAAATATTATATTGAAATATAGAGTGAAAATGATTATTTTCACTCAATATTTATGATTATTTTTATTATTATGATTATTATTTAAATTCGGCTATTTTGTTAAAACGTTATATTTTTTCTTAGAAAATGATGCTTTATGTTTGGAAATTAATCTTCTTGTTTGAATGTTTACCTTCATGGCTGGAAATTGAAGTGCTCCAGTTGAGTTTTTATCTTTTTAGTTGAAAATGTATCTTCTTGTTTTGAAATTCAACTGTTCCGGTTGAAGATTCATAATGTTATTTGAAAATCCATCACATTCGTTGAAAAATGAACTATTTTATTGAAAGTCTGTTCTTTTTTGTTATCGTAAATTCATTTGTTCAATTGTAAGTTTAACTGTTCCAATTTTCGTGAAAAAATGATATTTTTTGTTGAAAATTAGATTATTCTTTTCGAAATTGGTCTATTTTATAATGTTCGGTCTGTTTTGTTGAATGTTGTGTATATAGAATGAACGTCATGAATAAGAATAAATGTTTGCGTTTTTCGAAAAATATAAATATGTTACTCCTGGTTGACCCGGAAAATTGGAAAACATGACCGGGAATAACCGGGAAATGACCGGCAATATTAAATCGCCCGCCGAATCGCCCCCCTGATATATTATTTACAAATATAATTGATTCCCTATAATATTTTAATATTAAAAAATTCAAAAAACTTCTGTTCATCCCAGAGATTAAAGATCACTCTACGATGCAGGAATGAAAGTCTCGGGCTGCAATAAAGACTTTTATCTTTTTATCTTCCCAGGGAAGCTTATCTTTTATTTAGCAATGCTTCCCCTTTCTTTCGCAATATTTCAAAGCTCGGATCGGCCAGCAGTTGGTACGACTAACAACATTATTAACAACTAAATATTCAGGCGAATAAAAAACCTTATCACAATTTCTTGGCGAGACTTCAACGCTTTATTATTGAGATATCCTTGCCCCCGAAGTACCTACGTAGGTACTCTTCTTCTTTTAATTAAATATACGCGACCGCCTCTATCTCAGCCCCTTTCGCTGGTCCCCGACAATGTTTTTCACGCTAAGGGGCTAACTGTAAATGATAGCGCAGTTATGGTCGCCACGGCGCGGTGCTGGAGATATCTGCATTGTCCAGAGCTTCTTCGACGATAGGGCAAGGGCATAGAAGGATAAGGACAAAATATAAAAAAGATAAAACGCTTCGAAGAATGCCGTGTGGCTTAACCACCTGCCGCCGCGACTGAAATCTTCCCTCCTCTTTTGAAGGCAATGTCGACTAGTCGTCCACCCTCTGCTTTTCGCAGGAAGAAATGTTTTCACACTCCCGTTAATTATGCCAACCAACGAGGACTTTAAACGCAAATGGCTCTAAGAATGTTTCTCCGGGTGTTGCTGATAGCGATTTTGTGGCAGTTACTGCCCTAACGCGAAGGAAAAAGTCGCCGAGTTCACTCTTTATGTCTGCGTATTTTTTAATTGACTTTCCTACTCAACTGCAGTTCTTTCAATTAAATTTAATTATTACCAGAGGGGTTGGTCCGCTCGAATCTTTCAACTTATACCAGATTTTTAGGCATTCGAAATATTTATAGAGATTTGAAATGGTTTAAGGGAATCAAAATGTATTTCATGAGATTTCAAGTATGTCAAAGGGATTTCAAGAGGATGTAAAATAATTCAAAAGATTACGATTGATCTTGTGGGAACTCCAAGTTTGTTGACAAGTTTCATAGAATGAAGAAAAATTAGTTTCAAAGACTTTAAGTCATTTTAAAGGATTTTGAAAGATTTCAAGTTATCTTCGAGGGTGTCATGGAATTTCAAGGAGTATCGAGGGATCTTCAAAAGATACAAAATAATAAATAATTTAAGTGGTTTGAAAAGCGCCTACAAAAATATTTAATAGGGTTTTTGGAGATATCTGTTGAAAAAAATTAACAAGATTTGAGAAGTGCTCTATGAGTTTTAAAAGTTTCTACTCACATGAAATTTCGAAGAAATTTAAAAAAATTATAAGGGATCCCAGAAAATTTTAATGGTCAACTAAATATTTCATGATATTTTAAGTGATAAAATGCCTAAGAATTCTTCAAAGAATACAGAATACCGGTGAAGAAGATAGTTAAAATAAGGTATTATTCGAAGGGTCATTCCGGTTTTCAAAAAATCCACAATAAAATCTAATCCCTCTCATATTTTTAATGTCTCAAAATCTACAGAACATTCACCACCATTTTTCCATTTCTATCTGAGATCCCAACTCTGCTTCCAAATGTATGCTTTAAGATTTTAATATTATCATTATTCAATTCAGAATTGATCACAAACATTTTTCGAAAATTGTCCGAAAGTTCAATTTTTTCCTTTTTAATATGGTTTTTTATGAATAGAGCAAAAACTACATAACCTATAAGAAGTAAATTTTACAAGATTTTTTGTGCGCAATTTTTGTTGATATATTTCTAATCGTATCTTGAATAGTTCACCAAAAAATGAAACATAATATTTTTCATTATTTTTTGCGCGACCAAAATTGGAATTTCTTGATTTTTGAGAAAATTCACAAAGTTGTAAAGATCATCTTGTAGGGCTCCCAAAAAGGAAATTTTTTTTTATATCTTGCTTTATTTGGCTTAAAATTCTATTTTTTTATTATATTTTTGAATTTTGAAAATGCCAGAACTCTGAAATTTTCGTTTTCCCAAAAATAGACATGGGGATAAATTGATAAAACTGGAGTTTGCAACTTTTGTGGCAAACGAAAAGAATCAAAAATGATCTTACCCAAAATCTAACGCATATATTTAGTAGATTTTGATTCCAAATAACTGTAAAAAAAGTTTTATCCCCCCAGCTGCCGAGGAAAGCTGTCAATTTCAACCCCTAAATGTCAAGAATCGATCAAAAGCTCTAAAATGTGTTCAAAGCTTCTCACCTAGAATCTTAACCATTGATTTTAAAGATTTTGATGGTAGATAATTGCAAAAAAAGTTCCGTCCCCCTATCTGCCAGGAAAGGCTGTCATTTTCAACCCTCAAAAACATCAAAAATCGCGAATCAAATTCCAAAATGTGTTCAATGCTTTTTATCTAAAATATTAAACATGGATTGTGTAGATTTTGATGATTTAAAACTGTAAAAAAAGTTTCATCCCCCTAACTGCCGGGGAAAGCAGTCATTTTCAACCCCTTATTATTGACTATTTTTCCGTCAGCTAGGGAGTTCAAACTTTTTTCACAGATTCTTAACATCAAAATCTACAAAATCCATGTTTAAGATTTAAGGTAGAAAGCATTGAACTCGTTTTAGAATTTTTTCCAAGATTTTTTATTTTTTTGAGGGTTGAAAAATGACAGCCTTTCCCGGTAGGTAGGGGGACTAAACTTTTTTTTTCAATAATTAATCATAAAAATCTGCAAAATCAATGTTTAAGATTTTAGGTAAGAAGCTTTGAAAACATTTTAGAACTTTTGTTCGATTGCTGACACTTAGGGGTTGAAATTAACTGCGTTTCCTGTCAGCTAGGGGGGACGAAACTTTTTTTACAGTTATTTGGTATCAAAATCTACTAATCCCGTGCATTACATTTAAGGTAAGAATATTTTGGATTTTTTGTTTACCATAAACTTTGCGAACTTCAGTTTCATGATACATTAAGCCACTTATTATTTACTACAGAAAGCCGTACTTGCAACTTTTGAGTCTACAAAAAAATGGTCTCAACAGTTTTTAAAATGCTCGAATTTTTTAAATTTCTATCCAAAATAGCTGGCTGAAAGAGTGTACCAAAAGCCTATGAAATAGTTCAGTTTTTCCAAAAAAGCTATCATGCTCAAAGACAGATACATATACAGACAGACACATTCGTAAAAAGCTGTTTTTCGGGTTAAGGGGGTCTCGAAACGTGAACATTTGATAGAAACGGGGGGGGGGGGGCAAATTTTATACAAATCTAATTCCTTCTCTAATGGGAATGTAAAAATGGTTTATTCAATCTTCCTTTTTTTGGGTATTGCCTTGTAACAGATGCAAGTAATGAGTCGAAGAAAATTATAAAAATTTATATCTGCGCTTATGAACGTTGCAAACTTCAGTTACATTCAAAGAAGATTCTATTTTTGAAGTTCTCAGAAAGCATGTGGACACTTTTTTGTCAATATGCAGAAAGAACAAATAAAAATATATTTAATATGGAATAATAATTTTATTCAATTGAATTCCGAAAGAAATATTGATTTGGATTAGAGTTTTATTTCCCAGTATGTTTGCCCATTATCTGTTTCTTTTGAAAATAGCCATCAAATTAGATCGGTATGGGTATTTGGGAGAGGAAAAGGGGATTGATCCCGTTCTTTTCGTTGGAAGAAAGAATTGAATATCGAATACAGTGGTGCGTACATAAATTTTCTAGGGCACTTAATTGAAAGAGGAAGCAATAGAAAAGGCTGTCTTCGAGGACAAAGAAACGATACTGCTCCCACTATGCTTTTCAAGCTACTAAAGCTACTACGGATACCACTTCTCCCTGAGACACGGATATGTTAAACTGCTCAAGAATGCCGCTCGGTATTCTCCAAATAAACGAAATGAACAAAAGTGGGTGGTTAAAACGATAGTCGGGTTGCGCGATGAGAATTAATAGTGAGAGTTATACCCCTGTGCTTTCCCAAGAATCGACCCTATTTCTGTCCTACTTCTTGTTTAGAAATATAATGTCACTAAAATTAACGTAAATTTTTCCATACCCTGACTCTCCTGATCACTTTGTCTTTATTTGTATAAAAGAAATTGCAGGTGATCAATAAAAATTCGTCAATGGAAAATGA
Source organism: Neuroterus valhalla (assembly GCA_011762715.2). Taxonomy (NCBI): domain Eukaryota; kingdom Metazoa; phylum Arthropoda; class Insecta; order Hymenoptera; family Cynipidae; genus Neuroterus; species Neuroterus valhalla. The sequence continues at coordinate 838 of WSXT02022691.1, read as the reverse complement.
GCGATGCGAAAATAGTGTATTGTGTAACAAGTGCAAGAAGTTGACTATTCCACGAGTGTGAAGTTTGTAAAACAAGACTAACGCGATTGGATGGAATTATTAAATCGCAGGGAAAGATTATTCTTAATTACATATAGTGCCTTTTACTAACGAATAATAGTTACTTGCTATTTCCATGCATGTTCTGCAAAAAGTTATTATTTGTTACCTAAAGCACTGTATATACTGTAGAATAATATTTTGCTGCAATCGATGAAATCAAATGAATCACAGGTTTGGAAATTCTTTCCCTAATATTTTAATAAGATTTCTGTGAATATTCGAATCGACAAGTTATTAAACGTATCAAAAATTTATGAAGTTAGCGCTTTCTCTCTCCTAAATATAATGCCCAGATCAGTCCGAAGACACGTCATTATTCTTGATCACATTAACAGAAGTAGAAATAGACGTTATCGATAAAATAATAGCATCAGAATTTAATTCGAAGATCAGTTATGCAATGGAACTTTCGAAGGAGCTTATGATAATGCATTTTGTAATCTATCTTTCATTGCTTCTATAAAAAGACTTCTCAATCATTCGAGATTTATCGTGTTGACCGAAATTGAGATTGACAATTTCGAGCTTGAAAGTACATAATTATGGATAATGATAATAATGTCTACAATATTTATATTATCCTTATTTCTTTGTTCCTATAAAGTCATATTTTGGATCCTGCCTAATGGAGGCAGGGTAGTTTCCGGGAAGGGAATGTGCACGTGTATGCTTCCAGGATCAGGTTGGGGGGGGGGGGGGGGGTGGGAGAGGTGAAAAGAGTGTGTTTGTTTTGTGT